>JBBCBC010000004.1:42097156-42380043 GCA_037126765.1 Stenogyne calaminthoides
GATTTTTCTTCCTCACGAAAAGACAATTCAACGAGAAAACATAAGAACTGGGCTTTGATCGACTAAAATAAAAGCAGGCTAATTTTCCAACAAATTTTAAATCATCCCGGTGAAAACGACTAAAATCAAACTAAAATGATTGCAAATTAATAAAGAAACTTATAGGATTCATTTGTATATTCTGACAAAGCTTTACGTGGACTATTTCGCGATTTTTTTCAACTAAACGGGTGTCACCTATCAATACAAAGCGCTTAAAAGAGATCCTATTTATAATAAAAACAAATTCATACAAGAATCGCAAGGCATCTAATCTAAATTCTCATAAGACTCGCCTCTAACCCTACTCATATATATTCACGTAATACGCTTATTATATTCAATGTACTGGTTATTTTTTAACGTAATATTCTGTCACGAAATAAACTGACAAATAGACCCACTCTTATATAAATCTTTGATTTGCAATTTCACATAAACTATTTAATTAGAAGTTTCCAAAGTGTGATAAACATTTCTCCTAGAACCTGCTGCTCCAAAATTTCTCTTTGAGAATTCCTGAACTAACCGCCACAAGGCGATTTTGTCTTGCCTTTTTATTATTTTTTTTGTTTGGATCTAAAATTTGAAGGAATGTAGATGACAAATTTAATTATCAGAATATTGTTAATATAAAAATTTAAATTAAAGATTACATTACAATAATTAAAAGTTAAAACATAAAAAATATACATATAATAATATTAATCAATAATACCAAAATGCAAGCAATGGTAAATTAGTAAGACTAGTCGGTCAGAATTAAATTTCATCACCATTTGGGCTATTTTCAATTTTTTTTTCCACGTCAAAATTTCCATCTGCCCCGGATGCTTTGATCAGAGCATTTAACCAAAAGCCTCCATATCCGCGCTCACTTACCTAAAAATGATAAACTTTGTTACAATGATTACAATGAAGTTTTATTTAGTTAAGATTTACCCCATGTACCATTCGACATATATGAATTGGATTCTAATTCAATCGTAAAGGGTAAGATTAAAAAAAGAATATGTTGTGGAATAGGAATATTTAATGGTGGTGGTGGTGGTGGTGGAGTGTTTTCGCCGAGAAGTTGTGTTGATGAAGAAGAAGAAGAAACCATTTTTTGCTTAAGTCAAGTTAAGAGAATACAAGAAATTAAGGAAAAATGTATAGTTTTTTGAGTTTGATGTGTGAGAATTTATAGAAGGATGATAAGAATAAGAATAAAAAATAAAAAGACTAAAAACAAAAAAAAAATAGAACAGAATGTTGGTCTCTTGACTTGACTATTATTTTATTTCTTGAAAACAATGAAAAAAATGAAGATGAAAACTTAAATAAATTAAATCAACTAACAATAATTTTTGAATTAATTGAAGTATTAAGTATGAACTAAATATCTTGAATTCTAACATTCTAAGCAAATACACTTAAAAATAATTGAATTAACTATTATAAAATACAAAATACAAAATACAAAAAAAAAAAAAAAACCGATTGCTTAACCGGAACCGGCGGTTCCACGATTCAAAATGATGTGAACCTAACCTAACCGTAGATTCTGATTTTGGTTCGGTTTTGAGTGGGACTGATGGAACCGGACGGTTCGATTTTTTTAGTATGTCTTTCTAAGTAACACCCTTAGCCGTTAATTATTCAATGGAAGTCCATAGACAATTAAGTGTTACGTAATATAATCAAGTGGCATCCAATATATTTGGATATTGACAAATGTCATTTAAGTTTTTACGTTTTTAAAAATGTCATCTTTTTTTTAACTGTCAATCAAAGTATTTGTTTGACCTAAATACACTTCTCTTTATTCAACACTTGTGCGACCAATATACTAATTGCTACACTTGTATGGATTTATGCGCTAGCCTTATTGCAATCAATGTGTTATCTTTGTACGACCTTTTTCGCTTATTCATGTGCGATTCTTATGCACATATGTTATACAAGGGTCGCACAAAGACGGGGTATTTAGGTTCAAAACATAATTTAGTGACATTTTTTACTAAAAATAAATGTTGGGCGGTATTTTAAAAATGAAAACTTAAAAAGTGACATCTTTCAAAATTACTAATATAATTAAAACAAATTAATCATACTTGCTCAAAGTGGAAAGTTTGATAGTAGAATACTTGCTCAAAGTGGAAAGTTATTTGATAGTAGAAAAGCGCTGCAAGGGAAACATGTTGTTTTTGAAGAATAATTAGTTTTACTTGAAAAGCATTAGTTGTAAATTTATAGTTTTCGTTTTTCAAACCCAAATACTATTAAGGAATGAATACATGCACTTGAGATGTACCACCTTTTCTTTAAGTTGAATTTCGCAGAATATTCATGTGAAATAACTCAAATAAGTAATTATCAACATATCTATATATTTAAATGAATAGCCTTCCTGTCAAAAAATAATAAAAAATGAATAGCCTTGAGAGTTTTTTTCATTTTTTGACACTTAATATCCTTGAGTTGACGTTTGTTTGGGATTTAAGTTAAGTGTCTTGAAGTTTCAAAGCTTTTAGAATACAGTTTAAAAATCTTTGACATAAATAATAAATGTATGTGTTTGTTTTTGGATTTGTAGGAGACGCGATTTAATTTTTATCTCCGTCAAATGTTTAATAATAATTGATATTAAATATTATATTATATTGAGAAGAGTAATAAAATTAGATAAAGTGTGATGTGATTGGGAAGAGTAATAATAGATTTTATGTGTATTTATAGGTGTGGATGAAATGCTAATTTAAAAATCAATTTTAAATCCCAGGCTTCGTATGAGGCAAGGGGCTAAAATCACAGAATTCATTCGTGTGAGTTCCAAAACAAGCCTTGAAATTTGAAAGTTGAATCACTGATTGACTTGATTTAAAAATTGTTATTCACTTATTCCCATTAGGGAGTGAGGTCGGTCGGTTTGGTCACCGAATCGAAGGCGAATAAAGCAAAATCAAACCGTCTAATTTTTATTATTAGTAATCAATCGATTGAATAACCGTGAAAATTGAATTGTAACGAACCGAAATTTTTGATTTGGTTTTAGATTTTTAACCAAACCGTCTAAATTTTGGCGATTTTTTATTTTTATTTTTTACTTTATAAACCCGTACATGAATACAATTAACATAAATTTTCAAATAGAAAAATACAATCCATAAATTGAGAAATTGCACGTAGTCTACATTTTGAGACCTACCATAAATCCAATACATTCAACAAAAAGAAATAACATTGGAGTACATTTTTTTAGAGTGAAATATCATTATTAACTTTTGAATATAGTTGGGGTTTTGTGGTTTATTTGTTTAATTAAAATTAATAAATCATACGTAATCATCATTCCACCATCACCCTAAATCACTTTAATTCAAAATCATCCAAACCAATTTAATTCAAAATTAAAAAACATCTCATCCCAATACATTTCACTATATTTCTTATACATTTTGGATATGTAATTGCTCACTACATGATGAATAAAAGTACTCGATCTAAAAATTTAAAAAAAAAAACGCATAAAGCTCAAAAGATCATAACCGTGTTTAGAAAACGTAAACGTCGATGCATAAACAAAAGCTCTGTCACGTAAGCGATATCTCCGGCGAAAATTGTCTTGATTGTTATTTTCGGCGGTTAACGTCGTCATGTTTTTATCACAATGAGTCACCATTCAAACAAATCGCGAATGAAAGGAGAAATGTGGGTGTTCTTCTAAGTGTAAAGTACTGGTGAGTGCAAAATCATCTCAATAAAACAAGCTTCATTATATCTTGTTATGCAATCTCATTTTCGGGTAGGTCGTGGTGTAATTTGATTGGATATAGAATCGATTTTGTATATGTAAATTTACTAATATACGGGTGGTTGTGTTTTTGTTAAAAAAATCCATTTATACGGATTTGGTTGTGATATATAGTTCCAAAATTTGGTGTTTGTTTTGGTATAAAAAACTCAATCTGATGGTTTTGATTTAAATTTATTTTTTACGCTTCCAAAAATGGAAAGCTTCGGTATGAAATAAAATTGATTAAAGCGTGAATTCAATGTTTACTGGCGTGAATGCAATTTTACTGCAGCGTCTATCTGGTCTTTTAGTGTATATGCAATGTAATTATAGTATATACATATTTTTTTAAGATATTTAATTTATTTTATCTCGTATTATCGTCGTGTTTAAAGTATATGTAATGTATTTTAGTATATATGTAATGTTTTTTAGTATATGCAAAAAAAATCTTGAGCGATGGATATTTTTTTATAAATATGCATTTTTTTTATTTTTGAACGATACAGAAAATAAATCATTAAAATAATTTAAAAAATTGTCATTTTTTAAATTAATTTCAGATATAAATAAAATAAAAAATTATTAAAATTTCAATGAAAATAAAATAAAAGTTATGAAAGAATTATTAAATTTATTTAGTAACATCATGTTAAAAAGTAAAAAGTTGTTGGAAGAAAGAGAAAAAATGTGATGGGATATGGAAGAAAAAAAAAAGGTGACAATAAAAAAAAAATACCAATCCGAATGAAAAAAAATAAAAAAGTTAAGGGCACAATAGACAAATTGCACTTGAATTTTTTTTGTAAAGAAATAGTAAATTTGTAGTTGGTTTTTTTTTTGTCTTCCACATAGCGTATTTTATATTCTTTTTTTCCATTTTTCATTTATGGATTCACCAGTTGGGCTTCAAAATCTATGAATAAAATTTTTTAGTAAAAATCGAGCAAAGATATTTTTATTTTTTAGAGTGTGGTGGAGTTTTGATGATTAACGCAATGTGAAGATGCAAGTTTGCTTATGTGTATATACAATTTTTTATGTGTATATGCAATGTATATAGTGATTTATAAATGATTTAAACAGGTCAAATCAAAATACAGCCCCAAATTTTGAATCCTATATATTAAATGAAGGAACCTTAACTGTTAATCAACGAAACCGTCACCCTTTTCTCAACATAAATCGGCTAACACTGCCTTCTATACCGTCATTAGAGGCACGAAACTTGTAAGTAAGCATATTCTTTCATTCGTCGAGCTTATTCTTCTATATCTGAAAGCTGGGAATCAAATCTTAATAAAAACATGTAATAATACAACTGCTTGATCTTTACGACCTTTTCATATCATTCAACTTCCAAAACTTACAAAATAAAGAAATATTTATTTAAATAATAAAAATAATATCAATATCACAAGCATGTATTACAACGCCAATTATCCAATATCATAAAAAGAAAAACCCATCTCGATAATCGATTTACCAGATCTGATCCATAAATAACTCGCTTACTAAAAATGGATACAAATATAGGGTCATGCGTAATATTCGTAAACACGTGTCGATAAAAAAATCAATATGAATAATTAGATATCACAAAGTAAATAATCATATCATGAACATCATTGCACGTAAAGCGAGAATATACGACAATAAGCTTTATCGTTGTTGCATGTATATATTGATAGTTGCATCGGAAAGATACCTTGTGCGTCGTTAAATAATAATATATACAGGTTTAAAAGTTTGGACAAAATATGTAACATTTCACAATCAGTCTTAAAAAAATCACTGTGCTCGTATTGAAATAAACACCAATTTTAAAAGAACCCCGTTTAAAAAATCATGAATTCCAACAACAAAATTCCGCGAGAGGAAAAGACGAAATCGTTTTAAATGCAATTACACAAGCATCATTGACCTGACATGAGATAAATCAAAATTTCTCATATTTTTAACATTCTTTTGCAACCTTGGTACTACTCTTAATTTGTTTCTTCATCCACCCAAAGAGAATCTTTCCAAAATCTTTTTTTAATTTGAAAAAATTAAACTAATTTTCATTAAAAAAAAAATAAAATGCAACACACAAGATGGAACAACAAAAATAAAATACTAATTTTCAATAAAACCAAAAAAAATCGATATAAAAGCTCAAAAAAAAAAAAACACCACGAACCTTTTTCTAGATTGTTGATGGATAAATAAATAAATACCGCACAAAGATTGAACACTCTTCTTAGACGAGATAGGTGTTTTATTTTCAACATCGATATATAAATGGGGGAGGGGGTGGACAGCGTGAGGGGTTATGGGTAGCTGTAAAGGGAAATAGGAGTAGCTACATGGTTCAAGTGGATTCCTGGTGGAAATTTGTGCTGGCTCCTACTGATTGAAGTTGGGAAGAGAGAGGACTATGAATTGGGATTTTATCTCTAAAATAATTGTGATCAAATAAACGGGATAATGAAGTTTTTTTTGTTTAAAATCTAAGATCAAATAATAAAATAACGATTTGGTTTCGAATTACATCGATATGTGCAAAAAGCACGCCAAGCTTCCTTTTTCCCAATTTCAGATCGGGCTCAAGTCGTAAAATGTCAAAATCAATTTTAACGCTGTATTCTTTATACAATTAGTTTCAAATATTTTATTATAATGTATGATTCCAAATGTTGTAAAATCCTAAATCGTATCTAAAGTTGCTATTTCTGCCGGTGTACCAGCAACATTACAACTGAATCGAGCATCAAACCTGCTTTGGGCACCGGTTAAGAATACCATGTAATCACTTAATCAAATTAAAATAATTATTTATATTTTTAAAGTATTTTTTATATTATATTAAAAAATATGCACTTATAAATTTATATTGAAATAGCATGTAATAAAAATCATAAAATAACAACACAAAAGTCATTAAAAATCAAAACAACTCCCTAAAGTTTCAAATTAAAAATCAAATGTATTAGATACATTTAGAAAAGTTATTAAATATGTGAGTTCTAATTAGTGAATAATATATTATTATATGTTGTTAAAATATAATTAAATTAATTTTTTGGACTAAATGTTGGGATTTTTAAAAGAGGAACTTATTCTAGGAGATAAAAACCAACGAACAGCTCCTAATTTTTTGGGGGGAGTGGGATTATAGGAATATTCATAAAAGAAGAAAAGATAACAAAATAATTGAATATTACAAATCTAAACCTAAATTGTCATTCATCATCCCATCACCGCTTTCGTTCCCTCTCCTGGCTGCTCCCCTTTCATCCGTCATTTCACCCCTTGTTCCTTTGCTTCACTTTCCATAGATTTGTTTATAAGAACAAATTGGAGGCACGAATTCGAAAACATTGTCGCTTTCCATCATGTGCGTACAAATTGGGAGGTAGAATCCAAAGAAACAATGGAGTGTCATTATGATAAATGTGAGTTCTAGCCATACAGGTGTGAAATCATTTGAAATTGGATTTTGATGGGTTTTTGATTTTTGAATCATGAACAAAAGTATTAAATAATTAAAAAAAAATATTGCACGGTTTCCTAAGGTTGTCGATTTTCAATTTGATTCAGTCGTTTTGACCAGTTTGACCGGTTCGACCATAAAATGGTTTTTAGATGTATTTGGACCGGTTCAGAATGGGTTCAGTAAGAACTCCAGGTTGAGCCAAGCCGATGGAATCGGTCCGGTTCAACAACAATAGTGTACTAACGGTGTTTCATAAATTCATGCACTAAATAACAACAACCACAAAATCATTAAATAAAAGTCTTACGATGCAGAAATACCTTTCGCCGATGTAATCAATTAATGTGTAATAAAAAATATCATTTATATAATAAATTAATAATTATATATTTAATAATTATATTTGATTATTGCTTTTTGTCCATCACGTAATCGAAAATAGAAATTTTATAAAATTAGAAAATGAATCGAGGCAGAAAATTGAATACCAAGACAAATTGTAAAATCCCGGGTTTGGTTATGTCGATTCAATTCAATTTTTCGCCGGTCTGCGGACCCTAGTGCCAATTCACTTATCCAATTTTCTAGTATTTGGTTCAATTGGTACAGTATTTTGGATAAACAGTCGACCCACTTCATTATTTTAATTATCACCCTTTGATCTGAATGTTTGATTGTTTCGATAAATGTAAAATATTTAATATTTCTCATATTTATATTGCCGAATTGTTCATGATTTTTGTATTTACGATTAAACTCTATTTTCCTCGAAATATATTTGATAATTACTTTTAAACTACTGAAATGCATTTTGACAATTCACCCTTGTATTTAATTGCGAGTTTTCCTTATCAAAAAAGGAAATCTATGTCTATACTACTTTTATAAAAGTATTTGGGTTGAAAATCATTTTCGGACCCTTTACCCACTGTTACTTTTTTTTGTTTTTTTAGTTTTTTGCCCTTATTTTATTATTTACGTTATTTAATTACTTTACTTTTAATTGTTTTTTTTTCTTTTCCACATTTATTTTCCACCTCTTCCCATTCTTCTTTTTTCCCTGGACGTTAGGGCATAATAGTGCAGAAGCCCACCGGCTGATTTACTGATGCGCTACTCAGAAGGACGATGGGTGGTGTGTTTGGTGATTGACTTATGTGTGAGGGTGGAGAGTTTTTTGTGGTGCGTGGGTATTACAGTGAGACAACGGTCGATGGTGTGGTGAGGAAGGCGGAAGTGGTGAGGATGTTTTCATCATAATGGAGTTATGCATATGTATATAAGCCTGATAATTCTCTATTTTCGAATAACATGGAGAATTTAGCGATCAAATCGTTGATTGGGTTTTCTGTGGATTTCAAGCCTGGTAAGTTTGATTGAATTTCGGCGATTTGAGATTGGAAATACACATGCAAGAGCGAGATAATCGAATGAGTATAAGTACCGTTTTAAACATAGGATTAAAGTAAAATTTCCCTACTCTTCATTAAGTTTTGGACTTATCTACCAAAACTGGAGGCGCAAGGCGAACGACGGCAAAACTCGAACTGTTGCGGTTGCAGATCGCATCAGATAATGTGAAGGTGAATGAATTTGAAAAATTAAATTTACTGAAATCTAGAGTGAAACGGAAATGACCTGAATTCTGGAAATGGAAGCAAATTGGTAATGAATCAGTCTTAATGAACTATAATTTTACTCAGGTAATACTTTATTCTGAATTCTGTTAATTTTTTCGTACTGCTAATGATTTTCCTGCATCTCTAAATGTTTAAATTGTCGTCCAAATTATAGGGTATTAATAGGTGTAATTCGAGTGGAAAGTTTTCAAGGTTGCAAGCTCTTTCGGCTATAAGGGTATGTTCGTTTAAGACTTACAATGGGCGTGGAAAATCCGGACTATGAAGTCGCAAGATTTCAAAAAATCTTGATGAATAGTTAAAATGTATGTTTGTTATGAGATTTTATAGGGTGAGATGGTAAAAAGATGATTGATGTGATATTATTATATTATTTTGAGTGTATTGGGAGAATAAAAAAAGTCGATGATGTAAAATCCGGACTTTGAAGTCCTAGGATTTCAAAATCTTGATGAATAGTTAAAATGTATGTTTGTTATGAGATTTTATAAGGTGGGATAGTGGAAAAAAGATGATTGATGTGATATTATTATATTATTTTTTGTGTATTGGGAGAATAAAAAGTAGATGATGTAAAGTGTTTTGAAAATAAAAAGTAGAGTAGTAGTAGGTTATGAAGTAGAGTATGATTAATAGGATTTCAAAATCCTTGCTTTAATTTCAAAACAAATAGGGGTTTGAGATTTAAAGTCCAAAAGTCAGTAGTCGGGATAGTATAAACTTGAACTTACCCTAAAAGAATGTACATATGTATTTAATGGACATTACGAATGGTGCCTCATGTAAGTAGATATGAATCCTTGCACCCCTGTTTGATTATGCTCTGTTTTTCAATAGTTTAAAAAATTATATTTGCCTGCATGGTGTTTGACAAAATACTTCTGAAAAAAGAAATCGAAATCTGAACACACTCTACCTATTTTTGCCCTCCTTTCTCTAATTGCCTTGATTTTTAAAACTATGCTTTTTGCTCTGCAGGGACTTTCTTAATTGATTTTAAAACAAGTACTTTGACTCCGGCATGCCTTTTCTCATAAAACCAAATACTACTCCGTCCCAAAGTTATTTACCCCTTTGCTTTTTAAATGAGTTTTTTATTAGGATGGAGGGAGTAGTATTTAAAGTGATAAAGTGATTTTTGATTGAGGGTATTGTAGTTCTATATCGTTATTACTAAAACAAATGATTTTTGGGTAAAAGTAATGACATGAGATGTAATTTTAAATGACGTGGCCAGGTTATTTTTAAAAAGGGGTAACTAACTTTGGGATGGAGGGAGTAGATAACAATTTGGTTTTGTGTAAACATGCTTTTTTTGCTTTATTTTGTGATAAAAAGTACTATAGGTGGTTATTTTTATTGTAGATGAGTTTAATTTTTGTATAAGGTTTGAGATTATGGAGATCAGAGTTGATAATGTTAATTACTTAATTAGATTGTTGGTTGTTGGAGCGAGCACCCAGGCTTTTTACTGCTTGAAGCTGTAATGATTTTCACCTTTTTAATCATTATTTATCGAGTAATTATCTGCTTTTGTTCCTCAAGTGTAGGCATCGATGGACTGGTGGTTTTTGAAAGCACATCTTTACTGGGATAAAAAGTACCTGGAATCAAAACCAAAATAAGGAAAAACAAGGTGAATTCATGTATATATATCAATGTTCGTATTTTTTTCTTCTAGCACGGATGCAAATTGATGTTTCAATTTTTGTAAAATTATCAATCTGTTGTTTCCTTGTGCTCCTCTCTCTTTATTGCTGAGAAATAGAATACTGGTGTTTGGTTGATTTGAACAGTTTACTTGGGCAAGAGATCTGGTCATCTTTAGTGTTATAGGACAAATAGTAAAAGAGAAAACCTGAGTTGGTCTTCTCAATCCAAAAATCACTATAGGTGCAAAATGATGATGAGGCTGCTTCAAGAGCCCACATATAAGCTGCTCTTGAATACTGGGAACCTGGAGGGCAGCTCATTAATTTTCCAGTAAGAGGTGTCTTGGATTCCACTCGTGAACTGATTTTTTCAATTACCTCCAATGACAAGTCTTTTTAATTTGTATTATGTATGCAACTTTTGGAGGATGATACTTTCTTGAAACTGTGTTTTGCCTTGCAAACTAATGGGGATGTGCAGGTGACAGATTATACAAGGGACCTTGAAGAAATGCAGAACGATGTCAAGAGAAGATTACCTATCACTTAGGAGGTATATATTTAATTTTTGTTATTCTTACTATTTTTTAAAAGAGTTTGGTTCTTACGGTCCACATTTTTTTTACAGGGAAGCGTAGTGGTTTCTTTAGGGTATCTAAAAATCATCCTCTTTCCAGGTATGCTGATCAATACATTACAAATACTTGGTCACTGCAACAAACTTTAGGTTCATCTGTCATTCTTGAGTTATCAATCTGCAAGCTTTTGCCTTAACTGGAGGATAGTCAATATCATTTTATTGCTAGAAAGACTTGTAGAATAGATGTTTCGTTTTAAAATGTGTTCTTTTTAATGAATTTTCCCGCTTGCCTCAAAGCAGTCGTTGGGATTCACATTTGGTCTTTACCCCTAAGAACTGACTAAATCAACAATACACTATATGGTTGGGAATGAGAATAATAATTCACTACTAAAATTTTGGAATTTTTGGCCATCTTAATTCAATTTACCTAAGGTTGATCACAATTAATTGATTGTGTGCGCGCAGGACACATAATTGACAAGAAATTGTCCAATGATTTTTAAGGCATGAAATCTGGTTTTTGTTGAAGCCTGGAACCCCCATTGAAGAAGTGCATCTACTGGTATTTATATTTTCTAAGTTATGACTCAAACCATTATCAAGAAACGGTGCTTCTGGTTTCTTTCCATGAGAAGCGTGTCGAAAAGGTAAAGTTGCAGCGATTTAAAATTTGTTACTTTTGCTAATTCTATTTTTGGGAATGAGAATAATAACTTACTACTAAAATTTTGAAAAAATGTGGCCATCTTAATTCAATTTACCTAAAGTTGATCCACGATTAACTGGTTGTGTGTGTAATCGATGCATAATTGACAAGAATTGTCCAAAGATCAAGTTGAAAGGCATGAAATCTGGTCTTTGTTGAAGCCTGGAACCCCATTGAAGAAGTGTATCCACTGTTTATTTTTTTTTCTAAGTTATGATCCAAACCATTATAAAAACGTGCTTCTGGTTTTACTTTCCGTGAAGAAGAGGTAAAGTCTCGCGTTTCAAATTTTGTTACTTTTGCTAATTCTATTATTGGGAATGGAGAATAATAACTCTAAAATTTGAAAAAAAAAAAATTGGCCATCTTTATTCAATTTACCTAAAGTTGATGCAATTAACTGATTGTGTGTGTGCGCGACACATAATTAGCAAGAAATTGTCTTGTCCCAAAGATCAAGTTGAAAGGCATGAAATCTGGTCTATTTTTGAAGCCTGGAGCCCCTATTGAAGAAGTGTATCCACTGGTATTATAGTTTCTAAGTTATGACCCAAAATGAGATAAAAAAAACTGCATATCAACGTGACTTTTGGTTTCCATGTTGGAAGCAGCGGAGAAAATCCCATGGAAATGGTTATTCTAATGACTGCTGAACCTGGATCTGGTGGACAAAAGTTTATTCAGAAGCGATGGATAAGGTGCTGTAATTTATTTCTTAATTCATTTCTAAATCCTATATCGTGTTTTTTTTTTTGCATATGAACATCATCTACTGTTTAATATCAAGTGTCTACACTGAAGAATAAGGTACCCATCACTCAATAAAGAGGTAACCTTAATGACTTGAAGGTTCTAGAGCCATTTTGCTGTAAGGTAAGTCTTGATGCATTATATTCTGAATTTTTAAAGGGGCTTATGAGTTTAGAATTCTGGTAACTACAAATTTCTTGAATATGTTTTATTCTTGAGATTACGTTAGTTAGATAGCTCTTCTCAGTATGGAATTGAGACTTTTGAAATTTGGTAGCTAACGCTTAATTACTCTTTTTGAATAAATTGATGAATATTTGTTTCAGTTAGATTTTGACTTCTGTAATACTTACATTCCGCATGATGTTAAGAATAATGTTTCCTATGTGTTTAAAATTATGATTTGATGAAAAGACCAAAAACATTTATTTTTACCAATCTTCTCCGGTATCTAGATTTCTAATGTTGGTTGAAAAAAATATTGCTTACTATTGGGAAAACTCAAGTGGCATGTTGACTTATTATTTATCATACTTACGATTAAATAATGACCATTTAATTACGTTTTTTGCTTTAATATAGATAGATATTGTGCGTGAGCATGAGGTATTCTTGAAGCTGGGTGAGAGTTGAAACTGTGTGATTGAGATATAGAAGTATGGATGATTCATTACTAATGGGGTAGTCTCAACTCTGGCATATTTACAGAAGAATTTTTTATGAAGTTTTGGTTTTCTATAAATGACCTGTTACCTATTAATGGACTTAAAGTTATTATGGACATACACACAAAGATTTTCTTCTCGGCAATTAAAAAAACTTGCACCTCAAAGGCTGATAAAGGTATATTCTGCGACGGCCTGGTCCAATCTTTCATTGGGAGTTTTTATTTTGTTATTTTTCATTGATGATTCTATGTCATATAAGGATTTTTATGTTCCATCTTATGAAAGTATGATAAGATTGTAAGTGGCCCCTGGAAAAATGGTTGGCATTCTCCTGTTAAAATTTTAAGTAATAAAAGGACTATTTTAAGGTTTTTTAAAGCTTTGAATAGATAAACTATATTGATCTCTTATTCATATATTGTTTTAGGACTCGCCATTCTTAATGTATTTCACTTGCAAATTTAATGTAATCTTGAATTGATATTTTGTGAAATTAATCCTGGCCTTTTTCCTGAGTGGAAGCATGTCAGTAGAGGATCTGTTGCTTTCCTTGCATTAAAACTTAATCAATTTTTTTTCTTACTTTTGTTTTTTCAGCGTAAATTCTTAAAAATTTTGCTTCATGTTTGGCAGTCTTTATCATCTACCTTGTAAATTTAGCATTTAGATATATTGATTGAATCTCTGGTAGTGTGAACGTTTTAACCTGATGTGGGTTACTTAAGCAATTGATTAAACATTGTCCTTAGAAATAATGTGGAATCTTAAACCACTCAAAGCAATCAATCAATTTTATTGTGTTCTCTAACCATGCAGGGGATCCTATGTACATATTGACCATTCATTCTTTGGGAGTCCTGGATCAAACTCGATTGACATAGTATTGAGTAATAACGGTTTGGTATAGTTTTTGCTTTATGTTTTACGCTCTTAAACTGAAAAGGTTGCATTCAAATTTTCAAATATTTCATCAACAATTTTTCCCATGTTGTATATCAATGATCTGATCGATGGGGTTTTCTTTATATTTTTCGTTCTTATGTTGGGAGAGTTAAAGCATTAAATTTTCAAATATTCTGTATTCCAAACAGTGGTTTATCACACAAAAGAATTTTTTAAAAATGCAAACTGAAGGCTCTGGACATTTATTGTTTTTCTCTAATGATATTGGTTCGTGGTTTTATTTATTCCTTCATCCGCAACACATATATGGTCGAAAATGTTAAATAGGCAGAATATATTGGGTGATACGTTTATTTCTGCAAAATGTTGGGGTGTTTGAATGGGCTCTTTATTTTTCTGTAATGGGGTTACCGTGTTAATATAATTTATAAAATAACATTTCAATAGATTTTCAAGGAAATGTGATTATTTGGATACCTATCGTTTTCTTTAAATTCATAAACTTAATCATTAATTTAAGTTTGATCAACATGCATCACCGTATTTAAAAATCGAGTACACAATTAGTATCCCCCCGTGCAATGCGTGTCGAGAAATCTAGTAATTAAAAATTGAGGCATTTTTGCATTGAAAGGGAAAAGTTGTGTCTTTAATTATTTTTCTCAGTAATTCATCTTTCATACAATTAATCAAGCGTCCCAAGAGCTATGAATCAACAGTACAAATCACACACTCATCGTCCTATATTCTTTAACCTGTAATTTTATAACCTATAATTTTATCAAACGACACAAGTTCTAGGTATTTTTCCCACGGCTTGTAATACACAACGCCCTATAGATTCGGGCCACTGCGCCCCGCCGTCGCGAATATCAACGCGTTTCGTACCCGCAGCCACTTGTGACTCTCCTCCAACAACTCTCTTGAAAACAAGGATGTACTCGCCTTCTTGTTTGTTCCTCCACAGCGAATACAAGACCATCACCACCTCCGCGCCGGAGGGATCCTTTATCGGCGACCAAACCACCAACGGCAGGCATGCGGTGGCGGAAATGGAAACCACGAGCACCAAAATTGATAGAAATAACATTATAGAAGGTGTGCCATATAGTGGGTGGATAGCGCATCACGCCAAAATTTGAATTTAATTGTAGTAACCTATTATTAATTATGTTATTATCTAAAATCTAGATAAGAATGCCTTTATATGTGTGTAAATCTGGGGTTATTATATAGTAAATCTAATAATTAAAGAGTAAATGTCTTTATAAGTGTGTAAAATTTGTGTTATTAATATAGCAATTTAAAAATTAAAAAGTATGTCTACGTCGAAACATTTATTCATATTAAATTTATCTGATTACATTTTATAAAATAATAATAAACACTTATCAACTAATACCATTACATATTTATAAAAGTAAGGTCATATTTATTAAATGCTATTGATATTAATTTATTTATAGGAGAAGTGATATCAATTTATAAATGTAATGATGTCAAATTTATAATTATAAACAAAGGTTCACATGAGAGTTTTATATGTGTGTAAAATCTAGATAAGAATGTCTTTATATGTGTGTAAAAAGCTTATTAATATAGTAAATCTAATAATTAAAAGTAAAATGTTTTATATTATGTAAAATTTGGGTTTATTAATATAGTAATTTAAAAATTAAAGAGTAAGTCTCTCGATGAAATTTAATTGCATATACTTAAAATTTATACAATTACATTTATAAACTAATACTAAAACACTTAACAATCCAATATCATTACACTTATAAAAGGTCATATTATTAAATGTTATTGATATTAATTTATAGAAAGAAGTGATATCAATTTATAAGTGTAATGATATCAAATTCATATTATAAACAAAATTCACATGAGCTTGTGAAAATTAAATGACAAATACTCTTAGGCCTTGTTAAGCTTCATATGCAGGTTGATTAATTATGATAAATTGGGTAAAGATTGTATTGTTTGAATCGAAGATATATGTTTGGATTATGTAAGACTACGTCTTTTTATCATATCTTGAAAAAATTAATATTTTTATTTAAAGTAAAGAGATTAGATGGGACCTATTGAAATTGACATAATATTTTCACATGAGATAACTTTAGTCGAATAAGAGGAGATTGTAATATTGCATTTAGAGATAGCGGGTCGACCAGCCTTTTCCCATGAGATAAATTGTAATTCAATATAAGATTAAACACAATTTTGTACACAGAAAATGAAAATGTATCATAGTCGTCTTCATCCAAAAACCAAACAAGCCGATTACTTGAATTTACACTCGCTAATCAAATTTTGATCTTGACATATCTCTTGCGAACGAAACAGGCTTTGTGGTACCAATTACATGGTGTAACTCATGTTTTTTTTAATGGTACTAATTAGTTTACTAAAATGCTTATTATTTTTATCAATTGTATTAGTTATCATCAATGTACAATTTAACTACTATGCCCAAAGCTTCCTCCGTCTCTTTCTTATTGGAACAATTCTTGGAGTTGATGCCGGGAGCTTAATTAAATATTTTATAAATAACAATAAAATAAAATAATTTCTTTTATCTATATCTCTTAATTATGCATCATTATTTTTCCATACTAAAATCAACTTTGTATTATTTAATTTATACAAATACATTATTTTTACCATTTTAATCTCTCATAAAAAAGTTGTATCTTTTAATAATAATAATTAACTCTTTCACCAAATTCGTGCAAATAAGTAATTAAAAAGGTACCAATGCTAAACTTATTTAACTTAATAACTACTGAGTGTGTACCTTTTTAATTTTATACCATTATCTGGATTTTTTGGTGCTATAAATCATATGATTGACATCCACAAAACATTTTTAGTTGTTGAACAAACCTTCATATCTCAATTCACCTCTCAACCAATTGCCAAAGCTTCACCAACAATATAGTTTTCCTATAGCAAGCTACCCACAAAATAGACCATTACTCGGCCAAAGGCATGGGCACTAAGTTATTTAACGAACATAAAATCCATCATGACTACCAAAATTGGGACACTTTGTTTCAGCCCACCATCCATCTGACTTTTTTTTAAATCGACAAAAGCTCAGTATGGAAATTTTCATATATGATTTTTTTTAATTTATAATTAGAAATTCTCAGAAATTGGTGAAGGTAAGATAAAATTGGTGGTTAAGTAGTCACCTTGGCCCGTGATTACATTATCAGTCATCCAACCCTAATAGGTTATAATTTAGGATTCATTATTTAGTGTTTGGGGTGTAGATGGTTGATTTAGGATAATTTTATAGATTTTTAAATACATAAAATTTTTCATGATAATACATACTTTTTTTTTTTTTCCTTTTATACATGTTTTACCTTTCGCCTTTTTTTTAGACACGCTACGTGAAAAATTTCATAACGGTACGGAGATATTTGGATATGACATTTTAACGTTTTATGAAAGCGTATGTTGATTCGACTTGGTTTGTCAAAAGTTTTATATATGATGTAAATGCCTCATATGAATTTTTTTATGCTTTTTATTTTTGAGTTTTTCTCGCTCCTAAAAATATTTCATTTAGTTGGGGTCTCATGTGCATAGACGCACTAATGGACTTCGTTGATATTTTTAGAATTATGTAACTTCACGCACTGTAAACCTTGTCTGTTCGTTTAATTTAAGCGCCAGTAACTTATATTTCAGTATTAATAATTACCGGTTCAAAGAAAATAAATCAGATTTTTAAGTTTTACAAATTGTATGATTTTAAAATACATTATAAAAAGTGTGCACCATACAAGATTTAACTATTTTAATTTTATGTATTCCAATTTGGCCGCATTAATTTAAGAATAAAATTTGGAAGATTTCTTTGTTATTCCAAATAATTTTTATAGCTATGGAATTCATCAATTTATACTCTGCACATACATCGATAATGACACCTCAAATCTCTTGTTCAAAAACCCAATCGCTATTAAGTTGTAGATTCTAAAGTATAAAAAAAAGATATTTTTAATCAATGATATTTCCTGAAAAATGTTTCCTGTCATAGTTTTATTTCGTTTTCCCCCCTTTTTTTACAGGCATGTGATGAGTGTCTATGAAAAAATACGAAACACACAAATACATATATTAATAAGAATCTAATAAAATAAAATCCGCATATTTGTGTACTTTTTTTTTTTTTTTTTAAATCCTCTATTTCTTTCCTCTTCGCGTAAAAAGTATGATTAAGTTTTGTATACTGACAATGCGCATTTTGCCAGACGTGAGTGCGATATGAGACTCATTCATAATTTTATTAAAACGTTAAACGATATTCACATCTATCCAACCTTAACCGCAGACATATACACTAAGTGTTTTGAGTTTAAGAAAAGTTAATATTTACAAGTATTTTGGGTGATAAATTGATAAAGTGTTGAGAGCAGATTAAAATTTATCAAAAAGATAAATAATATTTATTAAATATGATAAAACGATAAAGTGTTAAAAGCGATGTGTAGGTGACATGTTGTAAATAAGTGTGTTTTTAATGGGTGTGAGTTAAAGTGAAGATTTAATTTTAAGAAAATGTACGAGTTAGATTTTGGACGGGCCGAAACGTAAATACGCTTAGTTAAGATTGAGAGCGGATGAAGAGTATATTTGGTTTTAAGTTGAAACAAGCAATAAAAATTTTGAAACTTTTTTTTTTAATTGTTGGATTGATTAGTTATAATAAAATTGAAGGTATGTAAAATTTGATTGATTCAATTTTTCCAAAATATGTGTTTGAATTGGTCGAATTACAATTTAAATCCCGACCAATCTCATCTTCATTGAGATATATGACATTCCATATAAGATTAAATACATTTTTGTAGTGAAGCTCAAATATTATTTCCGGCCTCATTCAAATCGAAGAACCAATTATATGAGATTAAAATGTAATTATAATTTATCCCGATCCCAACCTGCGAACTAAATAGTGGCTTAATCGAAATATTTTTTGTGTAATCGGAATTAGGTAGAGGCAAATGACAAGGTTGGCCTGGTGGTGGTAATATTTTGATGAGATTTATCAAAACCTTAAAAATTAAAATTTTAAATGTCTTTAAAATAAGTATAGGAAATCTCGTTTTTACTCAACTGAAAAAACAGGTGCTGAACTTCCAATCTTAGCCTCATCTATCTGGATATTTCACTCTACCCTCCGGGGTTACACTGGTCATTTCGGTTCTCTGGGGACGAGGGCATTTCCGTGATTCGTCGACTCTGTAGCATTGTAGCATTTGAGAAAGACAGGGAGAGAAGAAGAAGAGGGAAGAGCCGTTCGAACACTCCGTTATATTATACCTGAACCATGGTGTCGGACCAGCGATAAGGAAAGGCGTGGAGGCAGTGCTCCGTGAATCAGACCTGAACGCCGTTACTCCTTTGAACAGTATCGTTCCAGCAGCTCGAAGCCAAACTAAGGGTTGAACCTTCCCACAAAGCGGACTTCGTGGGGACCAATTACATTCCTCCTCCCGCTCACCCTGTCCCAAAAAGACCATCTTGCCCCTCAATCCCACCCACACTACCCCAATATCCCCTTCCTCACCCATCTTCACCCCCATTTTTTCGCCCTCCACCACCAGCAGCAGCAAAATAGCCAAGCATACTCCGCCGCCGCTGCAGATTCAAGTGCAGCATTCATCCACCGCCTCCGGTCAAAGAACAAGATGCGGCAGGAAATGTTCCTGAAACTCCGAAAGGAAGGTATGATTTTGCCATTTCTGTTGATTTGAGATTCATTAATGTGCGATTGGTTACCGTTTTTGGGCTAACTAAATGGATCCCACGGAAATTTAACCATGATATACGTGGGAGATATGAGTTGATTGGTTCTGATTTTTTGGAGTTAGAATTTGTGTTGGGAACTAAATTAATAAAGTTCAATTTCTGCTATAATATCGGGATTCGTACGTAGTAGCTCTTTCCGTGTATTTGCTCGAGATGGATTAACTTTCGATAATCTGGTCTAACGTTATAGTCGTTATTCTTTTCTTATTTGGTTAATTAGGTTAAATTGAGGGCACTAGTTCTTTGATCTGACATTATACTCAGGATTTTACTTGTTGTAAAACTGAGGTTAAATTTTTTTAACTTTTGGTTAGTTTTATTTTATAATACTAAACGCATAACAGATGCCAAACTTCCGCTCAAGACAGTATTCTAAATTTTTTGTTGCAGAGCCCAGCTGGAACCAAAAAGAAGAGGTGGCTCGGGGGTCTAAACAAAGTATGGTGTTTCACCCTAAACTGCAGGGCCATTGTCGAGGAGCCGCGGCATTCACCAGAAACAAGAGGTTTGGATTTATTATTATTATTATTAATTTGGGTGGTCTTTGTAGAATTTATACAGAATGCATAAGAAATTGCGTTGTTGTCAATACAGATGGTGAAGCAGCTGTGGGCATACATTAGAAAACACAACCTTCAGGATCCAGGGAACAAGAAAAATGATCTGTGATGATGCTCTGCGTTTGGTTTTTGAAACAGATTGCACTGACATGTTCAAGATGAATAAGCTGTTGGCAAAACATATTTTGCCACTCAATCCAATGCGTATGTGTGAAAAAGAACATGATCACGTTGTATATGATCATATCAAAGAATACATTTTCTCATCTTATGATTAAATTCCTTTGGCAGAACAATCAGTTCAAGCTAAGAAATCAAAAGTTGAAGATGAGTCTATAGTGCAAAAATCTGATCAAACCTTCTTCGGCGTGGGTAATATGTGACACACTTTGCAAAAATTTTATGGAACGGAAGAGAGAGATGCTTCAGTCCCAGGGCTTTGGGCCGACTTTGGGGGTATAAAGGTTAACGGGAGGTTAGTGGACTATGATATTATGACTTGGTACTTGAGTATTTTTACTCAGGGCCAGTTTTTTAGATTAATTCATTTTTTTCTTTACAAAAATTGATTTAATTTTCTATGCTTACATTATTCTATATTGGGATTTGTTACTTCCAAGATTACTGTTATAAGTTTTTTTTCTTGACCTCGATTCTCTTTATAGGATCCAGTGAGTTCTATGGTAATTCATTTGTGATGCAAGCTTCAGAGCTTTTTAGGATGTCAAAGCATTTTCTGCTTTTGGGAATTCAAAGAGATGCTTGTGCGCCCATCATTTAATTAAGCAATGATATATTAACTTATGGAATGGTAAAAACAAATTTGTGATGTGCCTATTATGCATATAAGTTGGTATATATTGAGATCTCATCTACCTGTAACTTTGTTACACTTTAAAAAGTCATGATCTTTTTGTACTCCGCTTTGATTTAACCTCCTCACTAGTTCCTTTACTCCCATTATTTCTATTTAAGGCTCTTTAATGTCCTTTGGTCCCCACCCTACTCCATTCAGTACCATCTCTTTTCTTTTTTTTCTTTTTAAATGATCCACTCTCAATTTTGTAGGCGTCATCCATCTTGAAAGTTACCCCTAGTTAGACAGTGATGAAATCTTAGAAATCCATACATAATCTCATTTTAAATCAGGCTATTCTGCCTTTCTCCGAAACCAGCATATCAACAATGCCAATTTTATCAGCTACCATAAAGCAAGATACTAGAATTCTAGTATTCTTTCCTACCACTACATGTCTTTATCAAGACCTCTTTTTAAAAGTCTACCCTCATAGTTCATCCTGATTGAGCTATGAAATCATCTTGCTTGACATCCCATCTCAAGGTTGATTTTTAACTCAGTTTTTTTTTTATTTAATACTATGATTGAATAAGATGTTTTAAAGTTATCTGTCCGTCTTTCACATTTTGACTTTTTTCTTTTTGATGGGCAAAAAGAGAATTATATTCACAACAAATGCAAAATAGATGAGGATTTAAGAAAGGTCCCAATTTAGACTTGAACTCAGTTTACTGGATTCAGAGTCCATTGTCCCAACCACTAGACATTTTACCTTTTGGCCCAAGCCATTAGATTTCTACTGTTGCAGGTGATCTGACTCAGAGGTTGCTAGTTGTTTATGATGACACGATTGATGATGCCAAATGTAATTTAGTTTTCTTTTAACTTATCTAGTGTTTAGATGCCATGGTGTAGGCACGAGCCGCGACTCAGATCTGACCTTGTATCCTGGCTGTGGCTACAATTGTTTTGTAATTATTATGCTGCCATGGCCTTAGTTTGGGTGTCTTTTTGGTTCCTTTTGACTAAAAACATTAGGGTATGATAAGGACTGTCTGAACAACTTATGATGGGTGTACAGATGCCACTGTATTGTACTGGCTGGATTGTTTTCCCGGCTGCTGCTCATATATAGGAGAATCGGTTTTGAATGCACTGCATTGTTGTGTTTTTTGGTTGTATTATTATCTGTCTTTTCTTCTAAGCAAATGGCTCTAACTCATAAACTCTCTAACATAGGTAGTGGTGTCTTGTCTCCCTTTTAATTATGAACCCAATTTCTGGGAGAAATTATTTCCCATCTATTCTTATGTATGGTGTGACTTTTCGGGGAGTTAACAATTAGCATGTTTCATAATTTGCTGGGAAAAGAAAACAAAAAATTTAGGGATGAGAAGATGGGGAAAAATTAAATGAATCAACTTACATGACATTGTCGGAAAAGAAATTAGTTATATTCCCCGTTTACAGTTGAAAATGGGTACAAGTAGAATGTAAATTGAATAATTCATTATGTTTGCTTCCTGTATTTGAATAAGAACAGATATCAGTGACCAAAAAATAAGGTATTTGAAGAGAACTAGAATGACCAAAAAAGATGATGGCTTTTTCTTGTCTTGTTCTTCAACATAGCCTGGGGATTAAGTTTTCCATTGCAGTCATTAGACTCATCACCAGGGAGATCAGTTTCTGCCAGCCCAGTAATGAAATATAAAATTAGTTCATCATTAAAATAATCAAACATAACCTTACTTTTGATTGAGTTCACCATTCTCAGAGGCTCAATGTGAAGAATTGGCTCCAAGAAATCTCACATTCCTACATCAAATACCCAAAAACAAAAGTACTTAGTAATTAACCTATAACCTAGTTCAGTTATGTTACTATCCAGTTATAATTACTTACTTTATCATCACTTTTCCTGGTAAACATGGCAGGTGTACAAGCTGAAACCTTTCTAGATGCAATGGAACCTTTACTCCATTCTGAGGAAAATTCAAACATAATCACCAGCTTTACACTTGCAGCCTAATTGTGACAACATTTATTTTAAAGTTATTATAAAATACATGATGCCATTATATTATTTTAAAGGTATTGGAAAAGATAAGTAAAATTTAAAGGAGCATAAACCTAGTTTCAGGATACAGCAACCACCATTCCATCATCCACGGTTTGTTGCACCTTTGTAGATTATTATTCAAGTTTTTCATTAAAGAAGAAGAAAGCCAACACTTGCTGCAAAACTTAAAATCAGTGCCAAATATAATGATGTGGGCAATATTAAATTAAATAATTAATAGTAATATAATTTGGACATTGATAACAAATCAAATAAGTTCATAATAATTAAAACATACCTTCTTTCCAAGAAAAGGTTGGAAAGCAGAAATAAAGTTAGAAACACACAACATTCCTCTGCTATTATATCAGAAAGCTCATTTCACATTTTATTGTTGACTGCTTCGCCAAAGCTTAAGCACTACTTCCAGTGCTCCATGCTCGTCCAGGGCCCATGACCGTCACCTTCTAAAGCCACCGCCATGTTGGCTCTTCTTATGGGGAAAGCAGTTGTACTCGTGATGCATTCTTTTTTGAAACATTAATAATATATGACAAAGTGAAGGACCAATTTGAATTTGCAATATACTGATGGAGGATAATTATTTGTGAATATCTTGGAGAATCATGTGAGGGGTTCAAAGTTGAGGCCATCTATCCTAAATCACCAAGCATCAAATTTGTTGATTTTTCAGAAATGGCTAGCTGTTTATTGTGTTGGACGTAGAAGGTTGAAGGAAAATGGAAAAAGAAGGTGTATAGTGAAGGAATAAAGGTACGATATCTGGAGTGCAAGCTTAGAATATTGTCAGCCTTCATAATTAAAATACAAAATCCCTAGTATCTTAAATTTGTATGAACAAAAACTTTAATTTTATTCAATTCTATAATCGTATGAATGTAATATAAAAATCGGTTTTCGTAGTTATTTCGGCCGAATTAGTTCATGGTTCACCTACTCGAATAGGTCATAATTTAAAGGTTGCTAATTATTTAGTGTTTAGAGTGTAGTTGGATTTGGTTGGGGAACTAATTTATAGATTTTCATCTATACAAATTTCAAGACACAAACCCCTACATTAATCAGATTAAGTACCATGATAATGATAGAGCAGTAAAATTAATGGCAAACCCGCGTCGCGATAACTTCATGCGTCTATATCTCTCTAAATTTATTATAAATTTGCTCCAAGTAAATGGAAATCCGTATTAATAATACTGATTGATATTTTTTTGCCTAAGCTTGTTTTTTATATTTGAAATTAACATAATATTCATAATTTTTGTTAATTTTTCATGCAACGACAGGAATGCATATATATACACACATACATAATTCAGAGAACTTTTAGTTAGGTGATATATAATTAAAATTCTATATTCAATTGACAACATCATTTCTCAACTTTCAATTTTCAAAAATTTGTTGTGCAAGTTAATTGGGTTTTGGGCTCTATATATTTGGGCCATGTAAAGGCGGTTGATCACTGAGGGCCAAAATAAATTAGGCCATTCTGCGTTGATCAACAAAGGTCTTTGTAAACTCTGGAACAGAAGTTCGAACTATACCTGAACACAAGTGCGTGAGCAGAGTCTGAAATACTCAGAGAAGAAACTATGGCGGAAGATTTGGTATTGGACACGGCCATCAGAGACTGGTACTGACACCCTTGTCAGTTGTGATGGTGCTCATTGAGTTCTTCGTTATTTCGTATCTAAGCTCATGCGCTCAGATCAAATTCTGATCTCAAAATCGTCAAGGAAGGGTAAGTTGCGCTTGTTTCATTACTTGTTACAGATAATCGTGTTTTTCAACTTTGAACTTTGCAAATTGGTTTTGTTCACAGGCAAGTGATAATTAGGGCAAAGAAATCTCAGGGCGGCAGCTAATTTCATCCCTCCTAAGTCGTATCGTGCTCGTAGGCAACTATTACAGCAATGAGGTTAAGGATTATTTTTCACACTAATTGTTATATTAGTACCTTCGGCTTTGTTTCAATTGAATTTGTGTTTTTTGGCTTCTGATATGCATGAGAGAAAAGCAGTATTGGTCAGAATCTTATTGCTTAGAATAGTTGGAGATTCTGTTCTGGGTCTTCTAAATTTATCCAGGAAGAGTGAATCAGATATATTCGTGCATATTATGACGAATAAAAACAACTAATAAAGTTATGAAAATTTCTAATGCTATGGCTGTAAATGGGTGCGTACTTGCTAATGACTGTAAATATAGCGTGCCTAAGAAACAAGATAGTTACAGTATGCTCCTTTGTGCAAATCCATTATTGATACATTACTGGATAACTGGGAGACTTTACTTATCACTGTGATATATACTGATGAAAGTTGAAACAAAAAATGCAGTTAGTGTAATGACTAGACTTTTGAAGTTGATTTACTTTTGTTAAACTCATAGGATTGCTATTTGGTGGATCTGGATGTATCGACTTCAGATGTTATTTAATTCTAGAATTATTTCAATTCATTATGTTACGCAGCCAGTTAGTCATGTTTAGATATGAAATTAAGTTGTATAGATACATGTAATGGATATTTTTAACTTTTAAAAGTACACACAATAAAACTGTTGTATGCAAAGATTTATATGCTCTATTTTGTTTTGTTAAGGCAGGTGCATAAAACAGTAAACTTAGCAGAAACTTTATTATAAGATGACTTGATCATATGTCATCTTTTAATTCCTCTTACAATTATGCCTCTCTGATATGAATTTGCAGGAAATGGTTTATTACATGTACCTAGAGGCCAAACTCAGAACCACAGGCACAGATGTTCTCTGATCCAAACATGGCCATGGATATGATGAAAAAAATCTCTCCATGATCATTTCCACAGGTCTGGATTGCGTAGTTTACTGCATAATTAACTTTAAATTCATCCAAAAATTTTGGAGCAAAGGTTAACATTTTGATGAATTATCTTTTGTTGAGCAGAGCCTTCTTTTGCATGGGTTAACTTTTTCTTCTCTGGATTTGTATGAGTTGGTTTTGCTCTTGTTACGGTTTCTCCTTCCTTTCTTCACATATTAACATCCAGATTTGCATTACAGCTTAACTCACATATGCCCAGCTATCTGTCATCTGTGCTTCATTTGTTACTTGGACTTATTTGCTAATTTAATTGTTGAAATTTTTCTCTGCTTAAATCATATGAAATGTTAATCTTTCCACTTCGGAGATCCTTATCCTATCAAGACTTCATACTTTTGCCTTTTATTTTTTCCTTAAAGATTCCATTTCCACTTACTACCAGAGATTCAGGGCAATGCTGCAAAATGGGCGCTGATTTGAGCACGTTGATGTTAGCTATGTGAGCAGTCGCCCTGGTATTCTCACAACTCTTTTGCAACAATTTTTTTAGAACACCAATAAATCATTGCTGCTAGTGGTTGGTTTGGGATCATCAATGATGTATATAATGATTAAAGTTTCATTTTTGCAGGTATTTCCTCAATCTATTTGGGCTAAGGGCCTCTTTAGCCTTATCCTTGGAGAAGATAATGGTCAATCTTCTTGACTTCTTTTTACCGATAGTTGATCTATCTGTTTCCATCACTGCATGCCTAATGTAGATAAATAATTCAGTGGCTGGATAAATGGATTTGTTGGTTATTAACAAAAAGTTTTTATTTTTGATCAGCAACTGATGATGATACACAACGCATGATGATGCAAATGGTGGATTTGGATTTGACCCCTACTAGGGTAAGCCAGTAGTTTTTTCCCCTACTTTTTACATTCTTAATGAACATGGACCAAGAGTAATTAGTTATGTCTCCCAAACTCTTCTTCTTTATTATATGAAAGGTCTGTTCCCAAAGTTTAATAAAGTGTATATTAGGAAATTTTCCTTCTTCGGAAAGAGGTTCCCATATCTGCATATTATTTATATTATAATATTATTTAAGAAATAGCTGTCTCAGGATTTCAGCAGTGCTCTATTACATTCTCTCTCAACCTGGATATCTTTAGTTTACGCTTTACTTTATCTCTAGCTGAAAAACCTTTTGTTTGTTATGCCATAATGACATTGTATGCTCAGCAATACTAAATTCTTACCCAAAACTTCAAGTTGATTCTTTGATGCCTAATTTGCACCTTTTGTTTAGAACAACCCCATACATCCTTTATTAGGATCTTGCTTCTCTCCCCTAAATTCATACTTTTTCTGGATTTTCTAAAAGTTTTCAAGGCCAATCAATCTTTGTCCACATCAACATCCTTTTCAGATGATAGTATAAAGTTAATTGTTCCCACATTTGAAATTTAAAAGCCTTCCAAAATGGAGGGGCCATGAAATATGAAACGAGTACTTAAAATCGGCAGTTCTGGAGATCGGAACGTAGACAAATAAATTTTACAATACTAAAGGTATCTTCCGGGACTTTAGTATTTTGGGCAACTTCATAGATATTTTCAAATAATCAGAACAACCTACTATATCATATGTATACGTGTTTCGATTGTAACCTCTCTTATTACTTAAATTAAAAACTCTTCATTGAAATACGGTAACAAACATACAAAACATGATATGTTATCCTCATTCGTAATGTTGGGTTGTGGAGCCTCGGGAATGGGAAGCGGATCCGGCAAGGCGCAGGCGACCATGGTGTTAGGGTTGAGCATTTCGACCAAAAGTCGAGGTCGACGGGAGACGAGACCCATTAGGTATTTCGGTGCCGATCGGCGATCTGATCGAATGGCCAAGCTCGACCAAGGCCGTGGTCGGCGGGTTCGGTATTGTCTTGGCGTGAATTAGAACTTTTGCCCGTATCTCATTCATCTGTATGACTCATTGTATTTCCTCTAACATGCGAAAATAACACGAAAATAGTAGATCTCGCTTGGTAGTGTCTTACTGGGGCGTAGTCATTCTGACGTAATTTGGTAACCAAATCGTTGTCTCTAAATTCTAGTTCATTATTTTCTGTAATTGCTTGTTTAATTCCCTAACGGTAGTATCGAAGCGTCGGGTTAAGTGAGGATGCATGGAAGCAATTATGATGGGTGAAGAAATGCGCATTTGAAGTTTGATGAAAGCGGATTTTTGGATGCAAGTGCGGATCGAAGATTACTGTCTGATAAGAATCACTGTATCAGCTGCGATTGGGTGAAAAAATCTGAAAGAGATGAAGAACTGCCAGTGGAAATTCTTTGGATGGGAAGGCGATGAGTGTGGTTAAATGCAATCGTTGATAGAGCATTCGCCCTACATCTGGTGAAAGCAAAAACCACAAAGGAGATCTTGGAGATATTTGATTGAGATGTATGAAAAAGCAAATACTGCGGCGAACAAGGTTAAATCGATCACGGAGGGTTATTGACACGAGGATGGCGGAGGATCTTGTGGTAGCCAACCATCTCAGCGAGTTCAATATGATCATGTGATTGAGTACGGTTGAGATTGATTTTGATGATGAGGTTGAAGCCACTTATTTTATTTATCTTATTACGAGAAAGTTGGAGTGGGGCCAGTACTTGTTGGTGTCTTCGGCAATTAAAGTGTGGCGAAATTTGATGAGGTTAGGGATAAATTCGTGGCGAAAAGAAATTCGCGAAAAGAGTTGGAGTGTAACCCGCAGGATGCTTTTGAGTCACGAAGCGGGCGGAATCTGAATCGAGGAAGCCAATGGGGGTAGATGGTCGAGGGCAGATAAGTCGAAAGTACATTCAGGAACTTTGGGAAGGTTTATCTAGGCGATGATGAACCTCTGGAAATCAAGGGAAGGGAATGTTAGGTTAAGACATAAATGAGGCGTATTTACAATTGAAAGATGTGAGACATATTCACGATTTGAATTTGATTTTGATTTAGTTGGAGCAAAACGATGGCGATGGCTACAAGGTGACCTTTGGGTGTAACTTCGTGGAAGATATCCAAATGTGTCGTGGTAGTGGGTCGTGGAAATAAAGATGGGGCGTTGTATATACCGAGTTGACACGGGATAGCATTACTCTTTCCAAGTGAAAAGGGAACAAATTTGTAGCATTGTGTCTGAAGCCTACATGGAGTGAAAAGGATGATTAACTTCGGTAAAATCGGACCTCAAAAAGGTTGACATGGTTTGTGCACCGTATTGTGAAAATAAAAGGGGCGTTTGAACCCGAGCTTTGAAAGCGGGAGTTAGTTCCGCGATGATTTATCGGGTCTGCGCCGTGACAAAGGTGAATCGTAGTACATGACTTTTCATTGACGACTAGGCGAGGTATGCAGTTTAGGGGATGAAAAATAAGTCCTCGATGCTCTTTAATCTTTCGAGAAATGGAAGGCTCTTGTAGAGTTGACATTGGTCTTGTGTGAAGTGTTTGAGATCCGATAATTGTGGAGCGTAAAGCTCGAGTGAGTTGAGATTATGGGAGGCGAATGGAATCGAATGGGAGAAAAAACCATGGTGGCGAACCTCCTACGTTAGAACGGCGTAAGGTAGATTATCGCTAATTTGCGAACGCATAAAGCATTTGATTGAGCCGCTGGCCGCCAAAGATTTTTCGCGTATATTGACACAAAGAAATTACTTGATGGAACAGAGCGACCTCAACCTTTGGAAACGGCATACCGGCGAGGCCCGGTCGGAAAATATAGAATCGCTTTTCTTCTCGAGTATTCAAAGTGTTGCATACGCTCACGTTAATTCTACGAGTAAGTAAGCTGGATGCAAAACTGCTATGTACGCTTGTCGATACGGCGGATGAATTTATTATCGATTTTGGACGAGGAAATCGAAGGTGATCTTGAGTCTAGATGTCATATTTGAAATTCCAAGCGTGATGACAAAAGACAGTCGAGGTATTCAGGTGCCGGTTGGTTCCGAGTCTCAAAGTCAGAGTTAGACATTTCAATCAAAGGAGCAAAGAGGGTTCTAGATGATCGTGTGATTGTTGGATAATAACCAAGTACACCATCACCAACAACTCGTAACAAGGAGATCCACGAGAGACCTGAGATCTCCGAGGTATTCACCCCCCTTCATTATTTATTGTTAACCCGATCACTGTGGCGAATGTTATGCAGAGGCAACACGAGGTAAACAAATGGGATGTTGGAAACTTGCAATGGATGACGACGAGATGAATTCATTAATGACCACCTGAACTCGGGGAGTAAATGAGCTTGTAGAAGGTAAGAAAGACCCATAACAATTGGGTTTCTTGAATAAAAAAAGAGGTCAATACAAACGCTTTACAAGGCAAGATTGGTTGTGATGGTTTCAATAAATACGGTATCGATTTATAATTGATGTTTTTACCCAAAGTGTGGCTAACTACTATTCGATTGGTTACCGAGTCCAAAGGGTCACAGAAAATTTGGTGTTGAAACAGATGGATGAAAAATCTTTTCTTCATGGTGATTTGAGGACATCTACATGGAAGAACTAGGGGATACTTGTTCCAAGAGGAGGAACTAGTTTGCAAGTTGAAGAAGAGCTTGTATAGTCTCAAACAAGCTCCATTGGTACAAAAAAGTTTGATGGGTTCATGCATTTAGATTGAGATCAATAGGTGTGAAGTGACCATTCTTTGTTACTTTAAGAGGTATGATGATGATTATATCATTTTGCTATTATATGTTGATGGCATGTTGATAGCGAGGCTCTAGTGTACTCGGGAGGAGGCAAGTTGAAGGAAAAATTATCTGAAAAGGTTTACTATGAAGGACCTTGGAGGCAAACAAATCTTGGGTATCTTGAATCGCATCGTGATAGGTGGCGGGGAAAGTTGTATCTTTCTGCATCGAATACATAAAGAAAAGTCTTGGAGAGATTTAGTATAGGAGATGCCAAGCTAGTTGGTCCTTTGGGAATCGATTCAAGCTATCCAACAAGGACTCATATAGTAGCGTAAGCCGGAGCGGACCTACAAAAACTCCAGGTTTCAAACAATTGTAAGTTTGATGTGGCGATGTGTGTACAAGACCAGAATGTCATGACATGCGGTGGGGGTTGTTGGCGGTTTGTGGGCAATCCGCAAGAAAGATTGGGAAGTCGTGCAAAAATGGATCCAAGGTACTTGGAGAGGTACTAACGAACATGCTTTGTTCTTTGAGGGCAAAAGCGTTGGGTTGGCGGCGATATGTTGATGCGGATTTGACATCAAATGATCTCGACAAAAGGAGAGTACTACGGGTATATGTTTACTTTGGTGGTACAATCTCTTGGGCTTCTAAGTTCAAAAATAGTTGCTTTCCATCGGCTATGAAGCGATACGTTGCGATTCTCGAGGCTTTAGTAAAAAGAAAATGGTTTGCTGCGATTCCGCCGTGTGAGTTGGGGAAGGAGCAAAATGATAGTATTCTGTATAAAGGATACCAGTCGAGTGCTATTCACTTGATGAAGAATTGACCTTTCACTCGAGGACAGAAGCACATTGAGTTGGAGTATCATTACATTCGTTAACTCTTCGAGAACAAGATCTTACGGTGATGAAGATCCAGGAAGTGAGAATTGACATGTTGACTAAGGTTGTGACCTTAGAGAAGTTGAAGTTATGCATGACTTCCGTGACCTTGGAAATCGAAGCATAAGGCCAAACACTACTACCGATGGAGAAACCGTTGGAGCAGAGACAAGTTATAGTTGGTCCGGTCTCGGTGGAAGATTGTTTGTTGTGGAGCTGGTCGGGAAAGAGGATCCAAGAGCGAGACTCTCGACCATGGTGTTAGGTCGAGAGCGCGATGGGAGACCAGAGCATTGGAGGCGCTCGAGCTGGCGATCTGATCGAGCGGAACCGCTCAACCAAGGCCCGTGGTCGAGATGGTTCCGCAAATTGCGTGTGAATTAGGCTTTGGCCCATGTCTCATTTAAATACCTTGACTCATTGTATTTTGCCTCTTTGTGCGAAAATAACACTTTAAAAAATAGTGAATCTCTGGTTTGAAAAGGTTCCAGAGACATAGTCATTCTGATTTAACCCGGGTAATCAAATCGCTTGTCTCTAAATTCCTAGTTCTATTATTTTCTCCATAATTGCTTGTTTAATTCCTAACAAAGAATGAAACATTTATTGTTTTAACTAAGTTGCTTTGTTGTTGCATCAGAGCCAAGCGAGAAAGATAATTTGGACATTGTTCAACATGAATGGGCCTTGCCAAAATTCGAGCAACGAGCAGAAGCAGTATTGAAGAAGCTTGTCAAAAATTGAGTTTTAACCATACATCATTGTTGCTTATGTTGCTGTAAGCCAAGCAGTTGACCACATGGATATCAGTACCCTCGCCTGCTATGTTACCTTTGTGGTGTTACTTTAGGTAAAGGAACTATCATTAATGCCTCTTGTCTGTTTTTACCAACGGTATTATTGTCCCCAGTTACTGTGTTTATTTTTTTGATAAGAACAGTTACTGTATTTAAATACTACCAACACTTTGTCTCAATGATTATTGATTAGCATACTGTTATTCCATCCCCAAGTGTATTTTAATTTTCTATCACAACACATTCTAGTGATTGTTTAAGTACTGCTGTTGGAGATGAGAAATTTTATCATGATTGACTATAGTAGCTAGAGTCGACTAGTCGGGGTAGTGTATATAGTTCGTCCTTCATGCACTTATTCATGTAACATTCATACAGGTACACGCAAACTATCTAATCTTTGCACACCGATACTTGGGGCCTGTTTGGGGGAGCTTATAAGCTCTTTAAATTTATTTGACAAAAAAAGACTAATAACATCTTATAAGATGTTAGAATAAGCTATTTAGTGCTTATAAGTTCCAAAAAAATAAAAATAAAATACCATATCCTCAACTTATTTTTCTAATGAACTTATAAGCTATTTAAAATTGCACCCTATAAGTTTTTAAAATAAATTATAAAATGTTAGAGCTTATAAGATGTTAAAAATAAGATTACCAAAGCAGTCTAGTATTGCTTTTAATCACTACAAGAAACCTTCAAAAATCATTTTTTAAAAATTGTCTTTTAAAAGTTTTAATAAGAAAAAAAAATGATTTTTGAAGTCATTTTGTAGAGTTTCAACACCCTTACTATAAACAGAATTTCCTATGTATTCCCTGCTTTTATTTTGCGCCCCAAATATAGAATATTGGGGCAACAAATATGATTGAAAATCTGGAATGATTTAGCGGTAATTATGTGGTTAAGGATTTGGTGTGAGCAGACAGTCCTTCAGATGTGGACCAAGAAGTAAAAAGGTGTTTGCAATCTAGAAAGAAAAGATTGTCCCATGAAGCAGTGACAACGTTGGACTAAACATGAGATCATTTAATGAGTGCATGTGGAATCATCTCTTGCTGCAAATTGCAATTACCTCGGATGGTTGAAAGATTTTGACCAAAGCTACGTCGTTTCATCTATTTGTACATTGATTATAATATATGATCTAATAATGCTAAAATATCAATTAGTTTTTAGGAGAATCGCTATTATTTCTTCCCAGATCTTTAAGAATGGACCAATGATCTTTAATTCTCATTCCTATTTTAATAACCCTCTTTAAGATATAATGGCTGGAAAAAGGGTTTAAAACCTGAATATCTTCTCTAGTACACTCATGTCTCAATTATTCCTTTATGAATTATGAGAGATGCAACTTACTTGAGTGTCCGAACTTGTAAAAGAAATGAAAAGACAACATTTTCTGTCACCCCTTGTCTTTGTTGTAGGGCATAAAGGTCCTCTTCTTCTATTATGTTACCTTCTTTCGATTCATATACTCGAGGGTATTCATTATTTATAGGACGCTGAATCATTCGGGGTGAAAGGTGAAATGTTGATGTCATAGGTAGTATTTTTACTGTTTTACCTTTAATGAAGTTTCAGCCAAAATTCAAAAGTCAAATTTCATTAAAAATTAAATAGGAATTACATATATTCAATTCGGGTGATTCACCCCAAACAATATTACTATTATTTATATGTACAATAATACTATCATATTACAAAAATGATACATAAACTAATTAAATAAGATTGAAAAATTGAAATACAATCAACAATATCTATTTATTGAGGGGTAATGTCTTTGACTCTTTGAGGACTGTTTCTGTAATTTGCCCTTCAGCATTAACTTGGTTCGTGGCCTTTCGTACTTGCAATTATTTAGAACCATAGAGAGGGACTATTTCAATATGAATACATATAAATAAAAATATTATATACATATATTTGTATAAATGTATTTTGCTATCACATAGAAATTGACAATACTAGTAAAAAAATCTGGATATTTTATAATTTGATATCCCATCTTGAAAAGTAGAAGATGATATTTAATTTGCATTTGCGTGTAAAACATATCAAATTTTGATAAAATTTGGATATATTTAAGAGGCCAATATTACAATGTCAAGTATGAAGTATATCTCTATCGCCATTCTTTTGCAGTCAAGTGGAATCTCTGTTTGATGACAGGTCTACTCTTCTTTCCGAACATCATGTTCCTTGTTAATACTGATTTTGAGTTTGAACCACATATATATATATATATATATATATATATATATATATATATATATATATATATATATATATCACATAGGGGTAGTATGGGTTGTGGACTATTTAGGAATTTTTTGCTTTTAAAATTTTGGGGTTATTCAATTCCGATTTTTATAGTTTTAAAATTTCGGCGATTCACTTAATTTTAAAAAGTCTTTAATTTTTTTTTTTCGAGTTTTCAATTTTGATAGTTTATGGATTTTCTTTGATTCCAAAAAATATAAATAGATTTTTTCCAAAATTTTTTCTTTTTAACAAGAGATTTCTATGTATTTATCGTAAAACTCCGAAAACGAAAATCGAAAAAAAAAATCATCTTTGTTCTCTCGCCATCGCCGATGCCCATCACTGCCGCCGCCGTTTTTCCGCTAATCGCGGCCCTGTAACTCACCTCATACGCTTCATCAACAGATGACGCCAGGTGCACACACCCTTCATGAAGGAAGACCACGCCCACCGCTTCGCCGCCACCTCGACACCGTCCTCCCTCCGCCTCATGACCCGCCGCAGTATGCGCTTTTTATTTTTAAATTTTCATTGTCGAAGTGCTAATTACGATTTTTGGTAATAATAATGATGAATAATAATATATATTTTTGAATTAATGTATTTTTGGTATTTTTCTAAACAATTTAGATAACTTTTTTTATATACAAATGTGTTCTATATGCATTTAAGATCAATAAATTCAGTACCGTGATCTATGGAAATTCATGTAAATCAATAAAAAATGATTCCACAATCCTGTCAAATCTATTAAAAATCCATATAAATCAATAAAAAAAGTCATCAAACTGCGTGAAGTCTATAAATTTTCTAAATCCACAGACTTTTAAAAGTTCAAAAATCCAATAAATTCAATTGAATATGTTCTTAATTACTTTCATATCATATAAGTAATTTTATATCAAAAGATTAAATTTATTAGTCAAGTTCATTTATTATTTTTTATTAGTAATCACCGGTAGTCAACATGGTGAAATTAATATTGAATTGGTGTCATGTATAATACAGTATATTATACTTTTAGTTATTATTAATTAATTTATTTTGTGTTGATTATACCAAATAAGGAATGAATTGCCATCCACTTTTTATTTTGTTAGAGACGACTTGCGTGATTTGGCCCCCAATTTAAACGGAGCATAATTTGAATATTGAAAATTTGAAACGTTAACATTTTAGTAAAAGTGAGTGTTGATTTGTGGTGAGTTGTACCCCATCTCATACAATTTTTTGTCATTTCGTTAATAGTTTGATCGCACCAAGCAACAGAGAAATAGAATAAATGAGATGGTGCCATCTAAAACTTCGGAAGTGAAAGTTTTTGCTACGTAATCTGTATATACTTAATTTTTCCGGGTGACATCTGACCCATGTCCTTATTCGTAAATACTAAATACGTGTTGATTTTCTATTTTGGCTTTGCGAGTTTTAAAAATTAAATCTTCTATTAATTCGATATTTTATTTTGTATATTATTATATTTAATGCATTTTTTTTACAGGTATATTTAATGCATATTAAGTGACAATATATTGATGATTTCGTTTAATATAAAATACAAATTAAAATAAGAAATCAAGAACATGTTTTCTCGAGCATGATGCTTAAATATTTAAACAAATTGTATCTTTCAGTATAATAAATTACATAATTTTAAAATACATTATGAAACAAGACTAAGACATCCTGACGCATATGATTTCACCCAAACAAAATATTGTTCTGCGTTGCAGAGTATTATTGATTCTAAGTATATATGGAAAATAGTAGGTCTTTTTGTCAAGTAGATCCTCTCCTTTATAGTTATAAAGTTCCACTATTATATATACCAAGTATCATGTTTAAAAATAAAAAAATTATATGTTAATTTTAAAAAATTATTAAACCATGATATTTATGATGTTAAATAAAGATATATACTAATTTGTCCATAAATGTTTTTTGTCCTAGAAAAATAATATATTTTCTTATAAGATCACAAGAGCTTCTTTAGAGAATGTTTATAAAATAATAGAGGAACGTTTAGGAAAAGGGTATTGATACGATATAGATATATAGATGAATGAATAAAACACACACCTCGTCAAATCTTAATGGAGGTATAATGATTTCTTTCTGAAAATGAGAAATCATTTCCATTAATTTCTCAACCATATCAAACATTATTTTTGCATCACATCCTCGTATTTTAAACCCCAAAGAATCCAATCAAATACATCGATGATTATCAATTTCCAAATTTCCATATTAAGCTTACAAAACTGTAGAATAAATTGAAAAGAGTGCCACAATCCAAATGATAAGTGCCACAATCGTCTTTCAAAGCAGCATGAGACCGATCCAACGTGGCATATATTTATAGGGTGACGTGGGTCAGCGTCAAATCATAAATTACACGAAAACCATGTGGGCCACCCGTGGTGGGCCCAAGATATCAATCATCAATTTTTTTTTTATATTTAGAGCATGGAGGAGCGCACTTTTACAGACAGCCCATAGCCCACAGCCCACAAGTAAGTGGCCAGTGCTCTCGTTAATTAACTTTATCACCTCATTTATCTTTCCACTTTGTTAAAGTTATACCCCTGTAAAAATATACAGAAAAAATCACAAAAGGTAAAGTAACTTCGTTCGAATACATAAATAGTCCTGTAAATTTTTATTTTATCAATTTTGATCATTTTAGTTTTAGTTATAGTCATTTTCGTCGGAAAATTGAAAAATTTTTATTAAAAAATGGCGAGAGAGAAATATGACGTAAAGATAAAAAATAATGCGAAAAAATATTGAAATGACGCTCATGAGAGGGAAGAGAATAGTATAGGTTTTTATTTCGCTTCAACGTAAATCGTCAAATTAGTCACGATAATTAATAAAATTTGTGATTTTGAAATTGCGATTCACGGAGGTGTAATCGATCAAAACATGAAATTGATTGAGTGTTTTTCTTCCTTGATGAAAACCAGTTCAAATGAGAGTGGTGACGACCGTTAACGTGACCATAATAAAAAAGTTAGGTCAATTTTCCGATCAAATTTTAAATTATCCGACGAAAAATGACTAAAATTGAAATCAAAATGTCCAAAATTGATAAAATAAAAACTTACGCGACCATCTCGTGAATTGAGATAAAGTTACGAGATCATTTGATTTTTTCTCTAAAAATATATTGGGTACATGAAATACTATAAAACATGTACTCCCTCCATCACACGAGGACTAAAACACTTTAAAAAACACGTAAACGTAAGAAAAGTGGGTTTAAAGTGAAATAAAATAAAAATTGTTGTGAGTGTATTAATATTATATGAGTTTATTTGGGGAATGTTCAAGAATGTTAGGACGTCTAAATAACATGTTGTTCAAGAATGTCGGGACGGAGTGGAATATATTCTAAAAAAAAAAGCAAAGTTTTATATTTTGTCATTTTAAAATTTTCGATTAAAACTTTATATTTTACTTTATTGGTAAGTTTATGACTCTTTTTAACAATTGTCCTTACTTTTATTTTTAAAATTATATTAATTGTTACTCAATTAATATGAAAATATACAAATTTTCTCTTTTGCTTTTTTTTTTATACTTTTCTTACACATTCCGTCAACCAAAATGATGTTTAATTTTCCTTAAAACTTGTGTCATTTTCAAATGTAAAACTTTGTCCCGAATGGAGGAGTATATTGCAATTTCTTTTGTAGATTTAAGGTTTTCAAGACTGATCAGTTTGAGGGTTATTATTAGCTAATCTATTTCAATTTGATAAAAACTTGCATGATTAGGAGTTCACACGGTAAAACTCTATTTTTAAAATTAATTATATATATATTATGTCACTGTTATGCATAAACTGTTGGGAAATACGGGGTGTCCAGATTTATTCGAGAAATATTTAAATACATATTTAAATTATTCAATTAATTACTAACATGAATCAATCCTAAATTAATTCAACGTAATAATTAAATAAGCAACAATAATATGCGATATTTAATTCACGCAAATCCTAAGCATCACGGAATCTAGAGTTAATTAAATTACATACCTCTTGTAGAGACAACCGTTGAGACGATGGATCAACCCAAGTGTCTTCTCAAATATGTCTCAAGTCACCTAACGAATCGATTGGAAGGATTCTCACGAAACCATTTTAATAAAGGAGAAAACTAAAATTATTTGCCACCACCTTTTGATTTCTAATTTTTCCAACACATGAAATTACATTTGGAATGAAAAATTCATCCCTATTTATAGAATTAGTGGGATGAAAATTTGACCTAGTTGGGCCTTTGAAAAATTTCCTTGTTTTTTCCTTTGATTCTATTTGAATATATCCAATATATTCTATTTCCCAAAATATCTCCCAACAAAATTTTATTCTCCTCATTAGTCATAATTTTCAAAATTTTCATTATGTGTAGAGAAGGAATAAGATCTTTTTACCTTTCTTGAATTTATGGGATAAACTTGTATCTCAAGAATACTTATTCCATAAAATCTTTCTAAGAAAAATCAAGAAAATATTTTCTTTCCTACTCATATTTTCAAAATATCATGGAAAAAATAGCAATAATATTTTCTTCTCCTTTTCATTAATTGAATTTTAATTGGGTTATTTGAGGGACTTTAGGAGAATTCAAGATTGAACCTCAAATGGGCTATGAATCTATAATATTAAGCCATAATATTATTCAAGTCCATTAATATTAATTTACCTCCATTATAAAATTAATATTGAACTAATCATCTTAATCCATATTACGATGCTTCAATAATATGGCTCCTGTTATTATTTCTCGTGGTTTAAGATCATCCAAATTCCACTAATTAATTAAGCCCTTTGAAAAAGCTTTATATTAATTAAAATTTTTATCCTTGGAAAGTAAAGACAACTCAACATTATTATCCATCTAGGAAATAAATTTTCACTTGCAAGATTTGGTATGATAAAGCTTCTGAGCCCACCAGGGGACAAATCAAGAAGACGTGCTTTGCACACGATTCTCCGTGTTAAATCTTAGCAATCCGCCGTAACTAATAATATTGCCCAAGATATAAGGTATCAAATCACGTTGATTCTCTTCCCAAAGATAATTCAAAACAAAGAGCTATTAATTTCACATTATTCTATTTAAGGAACGGAGAATAAAGAAATAACGAACCACCGAGGTCTAATTCTTCTATGTAGAGTCTTTCAAGAATTTATCCTCCCCTTAGGTTCTATTCAACGATCATAACGCACTAGTGTAATCTCTTAACAAGACAAATCAACGGAAGTTTTACACTTCAACCTTTCACGATGGATTGTTCTATTTTCATCAGGTTGTGAATTTGTACTTAGTTACGAGGAAATTATAATTTGATCTTCCGTGATCCAGATCACCAAATTAACTACAATGTAACCAAAGGATCTTTAATTTAAATTTTACTGGGGGGGGCCCAATTTATAACATAAACAGAGCTAAATGCACTTTAGAATTTTTATATATTTTAAAATTATTTGGACTAAACATCTTTATATTAATGAGTCGAATACATTTATATGTATATTGAAAAATGTGAATTATACATATTCTTTCTCTATTTTGTTACCCCTTTTTCTCACCTAAAAAATCAACATTTTATTTATAGAGTGTTGATTTTACAAGGATTAGTAATAAGTGGTGTACATTGAACATGATGCACATAATACTTTTGTTTAAATTATATGCACATTCATATAGATAGTTTTTATACATGATATAGGTATAATCTATAACACAAATAATACTCATCCTTCCAAAATATTAGAAGCGTTAATACACAATTTATCTTTCACTTACTATGACGTATGCCTCATACAGATGTATCTTAATTATGTGTATATATATATATATAAGAAATTCAAGTGGGTTGGGGGCCCAGTGACTTTCAATACAAGAGGGTCACAATCGAATGAATATATAACATACTATTTATTGAGCATATATCACGTAAATATATATAACATTCATTCATATTTAATGCAATAATGATAAATAATTTATTTCAAAGAATAAATAAGAAATTCAGTTTGATTATACAAAGTAAAAAACATATTTTTCAGTATAACCTCAACATAAACCCTATCATTATTATGATAAATATAATAGTATTTGTATATAAATAATAAAATTTATGTATAAATTTAATTCACGGAAGTGTTACCCTTTCAATTTTACATTCTTTCATTACTCTATATTTTTTTTATTGATAATACTATTACATTATAATAAATTTCAATAGATGAGTTTGCAAGACTCGTTAGCAGTTCGTTTTCATCATAAATGTTGTTACACTCTGGAAGATATCCCAATATATAGATCGTTTTATTTAAAACATGTGCTTGTAATAAATATAAATAGTTGTTTTTTTTAATAGCAAATTTTCATGCTTCTATATAGTGAAATAGTAAAATAAAAAAAAAAAGTGATGGAAATAATTTTATACGGCTTATTCTCTAGCTATTTTGTTTTCTTATTTTCTGTTTTTTTTTACGCATGTAGATAAAAACTGAATTATTATGGAGCAGAAAAATTGATGATATAAATATTTGATTGATAATGTGACATGTCATAGTTTTCAATTCCTTATACGTAAATGACTCATTACACGTATTATGATGCATACATAATTCAATACGAGGTGGCATTATATTGATGGCTGGATCCCACTAGTGGTTGAACATAAATAGGGCTATTTTGTATTGAAATTATAGGCTTTTATGTAGAGCTAAAATTGATAAGTGTACTAATATTCGCCCATCTGGTATTGTACATCGCACTCATTTATGCACATGCATATCCTTTGTCTGATTTTTAAAAAAAAACTCGTTATCCGATCAAAGATCTATTAATTGAAGATTATAACCCACTCGTCCATTAACAGGGTCACTTAAATGAAACTTTCGTTTTAACAAAATTTGTATGAAAGAATTTCATAAGATCTCAAGAAAGCAAACTCTTAAATCTCTACGCTTACACCACTTAAAATATACGCCACAGAATCCTACGCAATTTTTTATCACTTAAAACAAATATAACATCAAAATAAAGTGAACATCGTAATAAAAAACATGTAAACGACAACACAATTTGATAGTGTAAAGAGAATGTTGATTAAGAAGAATTTAAAAAGGGAATGAGGGGGACAAGATGAGGCATGACTGTGATCCAGCTTGGCGCGACCTGAAAAAACGCACGTGGGACCCATGTCACGAGTTTACAACCTCCAAAAGCATCTCTGGGTCCCACAAGGCAGTTGTTTTAGAATCCAAAAGGACGCCACGTCGGCCCTCTTTCATTTCATTGCTGGCCCGTGGGACCCAACTAAAAGACCAAGCACCTATTCTATTCAATTCATTGCCATTGGTCAATTTGTTTCCAACTTTTATACCTATTCTAAAATAAAAGATATTTCAAACTTCGACACATTTTTATAAAAAAAATTATACTTTATTATCTTTTTTAAAAATAAATTATCTTTAACTTTATTATTTTATCAAATAAAATACTAATAAAGAAAATATTTTTAACCCCAACTATTCATAACTTTTATCACATTAAAATAAAAATAAATAATGTCTTTATACCCCAACATTTTATCACTTTTATCATTTTTTTTCTTAAAACCCTCTTAACACAAAGAATGTGGGCAAACTTATTTTTTATACGGAGGGAGATATTGTTTTTAATTTTCTTTTTATAATTTTTAATTTTTAAAATTATATTTATTATTTGTTCCAAAAATTATCTATTTTAATAATAAAATAAAAATTACTACAATTTTTCAATTTATCAATTTAAATACTAATAAACAAATGAATTTTTATTATAATTTAAAAAAAATAAAAGAATTTTAAAGATATATAATAGAGGAAATAATTTTTACTATGCTTTTTAAAAGCCATTTATTTATTTTAAATATTATTTAAATATTTCTTTTCCCATTAATACACTTATAAAAAAAAAATTTGAATAAAAAGTTGGAATGGAGAAAGTATGACTGATGAATTATGATGTTTCATATGATGCATGATACTTATTTTCAATTTACTACGTTATATGATTAATGAATTATAAAGTTTCATTTGATGTATGATACTTATTTTAAAAGTTATAATTGAATCAAATCCCAAAAAATTATTGATGATAATTTTATTTGTGTTTGGGTAGGGATGGTGGTGGATGAGATGTGGATGAAGCTGGAAAAAGGAGGATGATGGTACTTCGATGAATAATGAATCTGTTTCTAGTCAGAGATGAAAAAGTAGAGTTGGAAGAAATTTTATGTTAAATAAAAAATAATGTTATATTATTGTATTATTATTACTTGGTATGATAATGATTTGAATGAGAGAAAAGTAAGATAGAAAATAAGAGTTACAAAAATGTAGGAGAGATAAGAGTAGATAGAAGAGAAGGAAGAGAGAGAATGAGTAAGAGAAAAATGTTATGTGATTATATGAAATTGTGTAAATAATAAAAGTAGGTGAAGATTTTGATGTGCAAATTAAAAATTAAATGTTACACCATCCCTTTACAAACCACAGCTTTAGAAATTGTGTTGCACTTTGGAGAAGTAGGAATAACAAAGGAATAAAGAATGCATAATTTTTCACTCAATGTCGAGAATGACTATATTTGAGGCATTTCCACGTCATTTGTCAATTTTTTTTTTTTTTTTTGTGAGAGAGATTACAATTGCTTCTAAATTTCTAATGAATCAGTGAGTTATTTATACTAAATGCAGAATCGCAGCCATAAATCGGTGTGATTATGGGCAGTGTACAGTTGTATAACTCAATGCTAACATAATAAATGAGAATCGCAACCCATATGATCATGGGAGTATGTCATCAAACTCTATAAAATTTTATACTAAAATATATGTATTTCATGTAAATTTTTGTCTTACTATATATTTTATAAAAAAAAAAATTGTCTTTTCATATAAATATTGAGTGTCTTGATTGGATTTCAAAAAAAAATAAATAAATAAAGCTTGCGAAATAGAGTGTTTCAATGCAGAAATGATGAAGATAGATTGTGGGGTGATTTTGTGTAAGCTAATTTGAAGACCGAATTCAATTACCAAAAAGATGTTACCACGCTCTATGCAAATACAATTACACTCCTTTCTAAATTACTATAATTCTACATAGGATCAAACAACTCTCCAAATCCAACACGGATTACCGAAATATATATATTATTATATTCAATTTCAGTCACTCCAAAATTGTTTTTGTTTCTGTTTATAGTTTTACAATAAAAATCCTCATATTTATATGACAACACGCACTGACAAACCCATTCAATTAATTATTTATAATTTTAAGAATTATCAGATTGGAAAACGTAAGGAATGACAATTATTGAATCAATTTAATTGATATATATTAAATAATAAGACGTGTTTTGAAAATTACTTTTGACAAAACTGCACATTATATTTTGACATTTTTTATTGATTATCTAAATATTGTAATGAATAGTACAATCTAATTCCTTCATAACTAAAGCAAAAACACGCATGGTTGTGGTCATATAAAATGATTTAAAATGGATTGACTCTGGAATGATTTTAATGAAATTATTAATACTATTTAAAAATGGCACAAAATGTAAATTAACATCACGGTAAATTTTAATTTACATAAATGCGTTACCTTAAACTATTATTACAAATGAATTTTAAAGACAAGTTTACAATTCTTAACAAATTAATGCACACTAAGTGTGATCAATTTCAAATTCATATCAATATAATTCAAACCACGCTAATAAGTTTGTTATTATGAAATTATACAAATCCTCGGAAAAATTTCAAGAGCCCGTTTGTTATGGGTTATAAAGGAGGGATAGGGAAGGAATTGATGTATTAATAAATCTTTTGATGTTGTATTAGCACATGACCAGAATTCATTTTCCCTCAAATGCAATATTTTACGTTCCACCTTAAAAGTGATATATGTAATACAAATTGTAATTTTACATAACAAACTAAATAATATAAATTGTATCATGTCATACACATCTCATAATTCTTTTATTCCATATTTCACATCCTTTAAAATAAACGGGCTCCAAGATTGGAGCAATGAGTGAATAATAATATGAAATTGGATGAAAATGAAAGCATGATGATAATAGTCGCCTACACGCCCTGCTGCACACAACAAAGGAGACGAAGCCATTGAGGAAAAAGATAATGAATTGGCAAATGTGAAAATGGGCACCCCACCATGTGCCTTTGGCCCTTTGCCTTTCAAAATTCCAGAAAATTCAAAAACCCCATTTGCATACGACATTTAATAATAGTTCTTATCAAACATTTTATTTTTATTTCCATTTTTTTTTTGTAAAGTAGATCAATTACAACTAAGCACCTTTTTCAAAGAATGTTTATGATCTCATCTAAAAATACAAATTCATAAAGAAGTGTGTATTCAGTTGATCATCTTAACAAATAAATTAGTTTCACATCTTTGTATAAGTTTGAACAGAGATTAGAAAATCGTTGATAGTATTAGAGCTTTTGGCAGCTCACGTTCATGTCCGCTGAAAGCAATTCTATCTATATTAAAAGACTGTTTTCACTCTCTAAAAAATAGTGCATAAGTGTTCTTTTCAAAAGTGAGTGTAACTCAACTTATTAAAAAAAAAAAACGCTTCTTGAGCTCAAGTTAACTTTACCACTAAATTTCATATCATTTAAAAATTTAAACTTGTATAAATGTGTAATATCAATTAATTTATATAAATTTTCTACCACTTTGCATCACCATCATCTTATGTGTCAAATTGCCCCCCAAGATCTTTATTTAATTAATTATTATGCTTTTGAGCTGCTAATTTGTGTACTATAAATACCCCTCAAACCCACAATCTCCCATCATCTCATTCATTCACCACTCTTGCTTTCTTCAGTTTTTACCACACACACCATCTTTTCTCTTTCATCACTCTTTCAACCAACTTCAATGGCAGCAGCTACGGTACAATTTTGATTTGCTTATGCTCCAATTCGAATGAATTGATTATCATTCGATAATCAATCAATAAACTCGATTGGATCGAATAATTTTTAATTTCTTATTTTTTTTTCTGATCTAGCCTAATCATGCATGTATTAATCAAGTCCTAATTAATAAATTTAAGATAAAAACCAATAGTAGTTCAATTAAATTTCTGCTAAATCTGGAAAAGCAATGGTCATGTTGCAAAAATACATGTTCTAATTAATAAAGCGGGATAGCTTAAGCGGCTAGAGCGAGATCATTTGTCCAATAAAAAAAATATTAATTTTGATGTTGATTAATTTATTAACAAAATAGCAAAATCTCAATTTGTTGATCACGCAGGTTGAATCAGTTCCAGAGACAGTCGTTCCAACTCTCCACGAGAAAGAGATCGCCGCCGCGCCGGAGACAGTGGAGGAGGCGGTAGCAGCGGCGGAGGTGACCGAGGAAGCACCACCGGCTGCATCAACCGAGGAAGCACCCGCCGCCACCGAGTCAGTTGGTGAGGCGGTATTCGTAGCCGAGCCGGAGGCAGAGGCGGCCGCCGAAGCCGAAGTAACAGCGGCTGAGGAGCCAGCCGTCGAAGCCGAGCCGGAGAAAGTTGTAGCCGAGGAGGCGGCTGCTGAAGCCGAGCCGGTAGCCGAAGTCGCGGCTGAAGAAGCTGCCCCTGAGGTGGAGAAGACAGAGGAGGCTGCGCCAGAGGAGGAGCCAGTAGCAGCGGCTGCCGTTGAGGAGCCGGTGGCGGTGGCTGAGGCTGAAGCTCCGGCGGCGGAGGCGGAGGTTGCAAAGGAAGAGGCGGTGGAGAAAACTGAGGAGTGAGGAGTTTATAATGTGGAGTGGAAATGGTGATGCCAGTATTTGAACTGTTTTGGTTTATTTTTTATTTATGTTTCTATTTTAGTAATTGGTATTGGTATGAGGAAGATTAAAGTATTACTATTGTGTTTTAAAGCAGAAAGTGGGGCCAAGTTAGGTGAATTTATTTCTAGTTTGAGAAAATGGAAGCTTGGTCCCGGGGGGGTAAAGTTGTCTTTTTGGTTCGATGGGACTTGCTTGATCCTCCTCAGCTATGAATGAAATTAATTTAAATAATTTTGTGTTCTTAAATCTAAATAATATTTATGTTATTGTATTCATCTTCTATGTTTTGCCAATCTACCACACCACACCACACTCCACCTTGCAATTCTTAAAGTGTGTAAATTTTATTCTATAAAGATTTACTCCAATATCATTAAATAAAAAATGTTGGTTATATAATAAAATTACGCTATTTGACTATGTCATATAGTACGGTCGTGTTAAATATATAGATTTCTCAACACTATTAGTTGAATTAAAAGGTACAAATGTTAAAAAAATTCTATTAGTTTCATATATGTATGTCGTATGAAAAAAGGTGTTGGGTTGTGCCCAACAACCTAGCATAGACTAAATCGAAAGGTATTTCAAGTTGCATTTCAATTTTCATTTAATATATGACCAAAAAAATTGCATATCCAGTCCTTTTATGCACTTCCACTTAAGAATATAAATTGTACTTGCTTCATTAAGCATCGATTTGTTCCACTTATATATGAAATGCAAACGAGGCCTTATACACAAGTAAAACTAGAATTTTACATACAAATTAACAAATAACCTTTCATGAAAAAAAGTTTCAAGGAATTAATCTTCTAATATGTTTGTCGCATCTGAGTATGACCTTAAGAAATTAGGCAAAAACTTATGTGATTACAGACATACGTGATTTTTTTTCAAGTATAACGGTTGTGCACACAAAATATTATTGTTGCATGATTTTAAGATTAAAAACACATAAACTTAAATATTTTTCAAACAGTAATATTTTATATGCACAATAATTATATTTTTGTATGTACAAGCTACAACAGTAACACTCGACTAAATAGAGTTCACAAAAACCTACAAGAGACCTGCTTCAATCTTCAAACTGAGTTAAAATTTGAGCTCGACCTATTGATCTACCTAATCGTTTGATGTTTAAATCACGTTGGGATATACATTTGAAGGACTGAAAAAATTGAATATATTTAACCCGACCAAATCAGGTTAATAGCCGATGGAACTCCGGTTATATTATGCCCGACTTGATCAATATTTTCAGCATCACAATTTTTTTAAAGTATTTAAAATGTGAAATACTGAAATAGCCTAAAGTAGTGCATCCTTGCATTAAAAATTTTGCTCATTGAAACGAAATGAAATGGACTAATGTTCTTAAAACAAGGTATCATGCACATATTGAACAAAAATCATGTTACAAAGTATGTTCGTGTACTCTCAGTTTCACTTTCAGGTCTAATTAATCAAATGCTATTTCATTCAGCCTTTAATTACTTCAGAAGTAATATAATTGTCAAATATCAATGAAAAGTTGTTGCCTTTGATTTGGTTAAAAAAAAAATCAAATTATATTTCAAGAGTGATTAAAATTTATTTTGAACCGGTTGCTTGACTGACCGGTCAACGTTCATTAAACCCTTGAACGAAAAAAAGACAGAAACTTGCAAAAAAGTTCAACTCTTGGCCCAGCAGCCCAGTATCAGGCCGGGCCAGACCAGCCCACTAGCAACACTGCAAGAATGACGACCTTATCAACACATGATACATCTAAACATGAAGGGGGTGTTTTTTTTTTAAATTATACAACGTTACTTTATATATATATATATATATATATATTATACTCCGTTTATAATCACTTTTTTCTTAAAGGCCGTTTATTATTACGTGTTATTTGAGTGTTTAAGGGTGTTTGAAAGGATATAAGTTGATTATAATCATGTAAATTTTTTGTGTGCAAAATCTTTGGGAGAGATAAAAAAAAAGCTTTGTTTCCTCTAAAACCAATGAAAGATCATCTTTTTTTTGGCTGTTCAAAAAAAAGAGTTCATAAATTTTAAAGGAGACCTGCTTCAATCTTCAAACGAGTTAAAATTTGAGCTCGACCTATTGATCCACCCGATCAATTTGATTAAAATCACGTTGGAATATAAATTTGAAGGTCAAAAAAATTGAAAATATTTAACCCGACCCAATCAGGTTAATAGCCGATAGGACCCGGTTATATTATGCCCGACTTAATCAACATTTTCAGCATCACAGTTTTTTTAAAGTATTTAAAATGTGAAGTACTGAAATAACCGAAAGTAGTGCATCCTTGCATTAAAAATTTTGCTCATTGAAACGAAATTAAATGGACTAATGTTCTTAAAACAAGGTATCATGCACATATTGAACAAAAATCATGTTACAAAGTATGTTCATGTACTCAGAGTTTCACTTTCAGGACTAATTAATCAAATGTTATTTCATTCAGCATTTAATTACTTCAGAAGTAATGTAAGTGTCAAATATGAAATATCAATGAAAAGTTGTTGCCTTTGATTTGGTATCAAAACAAAATTAAAATTAAGCCCAAAGACCCAATTAAAATTTATTTTGAATCCAACCTTGATTACCGGATCAACGTTCATTAAACCCTTGAACAAAAAAAAAAAAAAGACAAAACTGCAAAGGTTCAACTCTTGGCCCCTAGTTCAGTATCAGGACTATAATTTTTAAATTTATGAATATTATTTTTTTATTAAAAAAATATTATAAGAACATTTCACTAATTTTATCATTTTTATTAAAAAAAATTAATTATTTAGTCTTTTGAAGTAAACAAGAGTGTTTAAATGATGCTTGCAAGAAACTATGGATGGTTATAATCATAGTAGAAAAACCCTTGTGGCTATAAATAATTACTCATTTGGAGTGTTTTATTTTTATTTTATCAGATTAAATAATCTCTTAAAAGTTATAAATAAAAAATTTAAAGGGGTGCTTTTAGTAGCTTATGAGTTATTATTTATTTTTATTTTTTTTCAAACACTATCAACTTTTTTTTTTTTTTTTTTTTACAAAAACATCAACCTTTTTTTTTTTTAAACACCCCCTAAATTCAATACTTCTACTTAAAATAATTATCTTTTATCCATAATCTATAAGTTGGGAAGTGTGGAATTCTAGCTGATTGTAGCATTTCAGTTTTCACTAATAGTTTATCTACTTTATACAAATTTTACAAACACTTTATCATTTACGCTATTAAGCAATTTATTCTCACAACTCACAAGCATAAATTAAATCACTCCCTCAAAACATAATTTTTTCCAAAACACTCCCAAAACTAAATATGGAATATTGCTCCATGATCTTGCAATTTTCCTTTGATCTTCCTTCAGTCACAGAAATCAGCTCAAAAAAAATATTATCTGGATTCAAGAATGCTGCACATTCAACTACTAATTCACTTCTCAAATACACATCAATCTACCACAAGAACAGTGGACAACCGGAAACGCCACCATTAATAACACATAAACACCTAATGGTGTAGGGGTGGGGTGGGGGTAGAATAGTCTCTTTAAATTAACAAAAAACCACAAAATAAAAAAATTCACCATTCTCGCCCTTTTTATACTTCATAAGTTACCAAATATCAACAGTTTAGAAAGAGGCCTACAAGTTGCAATTGTTCTTGATGAAAACAAGACATTCCCTACATCTCAAATAAGTCCAAAATAGTCAAGAGTTGTCTATTATGTACAATCTACTACAAATTCTATTATGTGCACAACACCAAAACCAAACACATATTTTCACCAAGTTCCAAAGCTGCAACCTACATGCTCCTGAGTGATGATGTTAAGACGATCTTGCATAACATCACTGCTCGGGTAAGCAGGAAAACACAGCCGGTAAAAGCATGTGTGAGACGAAGGCAGACGATCAAACGGTTCAGAAGACCTGTAGACGTAAAGACGAGATGCCAAACCACTGAAACCTTCTACCGGTAAATGTTTTATTGACGTCCAAAAGAATAGTAAAACCTTTCTCTGGTCTGCTGTCATATTTTCCACAATCTGGAACAAATAAAATTTTATTATAACTCCGAAATAATAAGCCCAAAAACAAAGGAATTAAAAAGGTCCACTTCACTCAAAATTTAGAAAAATAAATGAAAATTATGAATTTTTCTACTAAATAAGGCATTATAAAGCACTTTGAGATTCTCGTTGCGTGATATGAGCAGGCGGTTTTCTATTTGTACAATTGCTTCTCCACATAGATAACACTTAAGGAATATGAATTTAAGAATCATTTCTACCATAACATAGGTTCTAGACTTTACTTGAATCACATTTAAAGTAGTCCACACAAATTATCAGAAGTTACGTTATGACAACTGTGATAGCAAAAGACAGCAGCAGAAGCTTGCCAAAATCATTCATAAATTGGGCACTTGATAAGAAAAGGCTGAATTATCAGTCGCGCACACAATGACTTGGGGGCGCTTGGTTCAAAATTCTACGGGAATGGTATAAGGAATGGGCATGAGGTAATTAGGGAGAATGTGAATAAAAAGATGATCCATTCACATTCCTTATACTTGGTATTAATGCGACATAAAACAACTTAGTTATTACCTCATTTTGATTAACTACCTCCCCTCCTATAATCTTTACCCCTCAATTGTTCCATTATTGTTCAACCAATAATCATTCTGTCTCCACGTATTCCAAGATTAGAGCAAACCACTAACAATGTAATCACCATTCCCATTGTAATTGACCATTTAATTATTCATACTACCATTCCCATTGAAGAATTTGAACCAGGCAATCCCCTTTGAATTTCATATGCCTTTAGAAGAAACCTTGCCAGCCATAAAATGAATCCCACCCCCCAACCACCCCCCACCCCCCCCCCAAAAAAAAAAAAAAAAACAAGCACAATGGAAAAAATACAGTTTAATATATCGAAGGAGTGTTGCCAGGCATTATAAGTTTCTCATGTGCTATGTTTTAGAAGATAAAATGTATTAATTCAGGAAAGTATTTTAAAACTAACATGCATAAACACAAATGACCCGAAACATACTTTCATGATCATCCCCATATAAATTAATTAAAAAAATCATGGAAGTAAGGTATTTTATATGTTCATCAGTTCATGTATGAAAGATGTAATGTCATAATACTGGTAATAACACAAAAATCACCATAAGGGCCTCTACAGGTATTTATTTTATATACAAAATAGTGAAATACAAATATCATATACATGCATTTGTATCTGAAATATTAGAGGCAACTGCTTCTGCCCAAAGTGGCAATGGTGCAATAAAAACACTGCTGTGAAGATCTACGAAGTGAGACATGTCATTTGACTATTTCGCTCACCAAGAGAGATAAAATCTGTTGGAGCCAAAATCATCACAAGTATTTTGAAGTCACACTTCATTTGAAATTTGTCTCTTGCCTACATTATTACCAGGACATATTTCTGAATACTTGAGGGAATATCCTAGATTTGTAAATTTTTGTAACACTACCATTTTTACATCGAAATACATTTTCATTTTTCTGTGAACTGGCATTTGCATGATTGAAATTTTAATTGTCAAGTGTTGCTCAACAGCAGACTGGAATGGTGGTAATTGCAGCCCAACCATAAATATTCAACTAATAAAAGAAAAGGGTGTTGCATAATGATGAATATGCTATGAGGGTGTTTTCAAAAAGCTACAGGTGATTATAATCACATAGAACTGCGTGTAAAAGAAAATTTTGAGCGTTATCTGTTTGAATGCTTCTACTTAAATTAATCTAAAAGCTGAGAGGGGTATGCTTCTACCTAATTTTAACTTCTCACTAATATTTTAATCTATTCAAATCTTTTATCAAACACTCAACATCTACTACTTCTTATAAATTCTGCAAATACTATAAAATTTTCACTCTTAAGCATTCTTTCTTACAATCACTAAATTAAATCACTTCCTTCAAAAAATAATTTTTGCAACCACTCCCTAATAACAATATGGTATGGCAAGCTTCCAGAGAAACTTGGGGTGAAGTGCGCATAGGACTTCGTTCTGCAAACCAAAAATAAAGTGCACCAAAAAAAAACAAAAAAAGTCCTCCAACATACCTTCCAAAACCAGGATATCTGATCATCGGTTTCTTTGAAGCCGTGATACTCAGTGTGTGCTTTCCAATCATCAACAGAAATTGCTTTTTCACTGCCATGTAGCATCCCATCAAGATCTTCTGGATTCAGACATCGGAAGAAGGATCTTTGGATCCCTTTGCTAGTCATAATCTCTACCAAACCTTTAGCGAATTTCGATACCTGTTCCTTGATAGCTGAGACAAACCGTTGCTGTATAAGAGAATGAACATACTGCTCCCTATTTTTACTATTTACAGCCACGCTTTTACCACCAGGACAGAGCTCAATGACTTTTCTTGTCCCCAACTCCTCGACTTCATGAACGAATGTTAGACCTAAGGCATCTTGATCTACGGCCTCAGGGTCCATCTCCAAAATTTGCTTACAGCTACTATATAAGTAGGGATCTGCATCCTTTATATCTTCTAAGGAAATAGCACGCCCAGCCAATTGCAAGAAGAACACACGATCGAATACAATGCCAACTTGTATCTTATGCATCAACGCTAAGGCAATTACCTTTCCAGAGAAGCTAAAATAATCGAGGTGCATAGGGTCCACTTTAGATGCTGCAAATAGAAAAACCAGGCACTAAATGGAATCATTGGCCTCATTATAAATACATGAGTTAAAAGTATGTCAATAAACTTGAAGTGTGGCTAATACAATGTGAAATTGGATCAATTCAATCATTAGCTAAAGAGACAACTAGTTGAAGTTGTAATTGTCACAAAGATTCTGATATCGTATGAGACAACTTTCTAGATATAAGTATGCTAATTCACAGAAAGGATCATCAAGACAGTTGGATATTCCAACCAGATCAAATAAATGGAATACATTTTGACTACAAAATTAGTAAGAATCACCTCGACGCTTAGGAGATCCATATATCTGTAAAGAGACACATAGTCATCATAATTCATAGACTTGCATTTGAGTAAGCACTTAAGATCAGAGAAAAACCCACATGAAACAAGGACATCGTAAATACAGGATAAATTTTCTTCTGTCGAGTCTCTATTAGGTTTTTCTATTGTTTTCTCTATTTTCCTTTTTTCTTTTTCTTTTTTTTTTTTGGGGCTGAGCACACTATGTTGGGGTTACTAAATTTTTAGACAATCTTACAACAAAACAAGAGGGGGAGAAGGGGAAAAAATGGACCTGGAACACATGTCATGTAAAATGTAATCAATGATATTTCTTATTTAGTGTCTACAGACTAATAATGTGGTAAATAACTCATGATTCCTATGCAGCCACTGTAGGTTTTAACTCCTTTAGGATATTCTGGACCCTACTCAGTAGTCCCACAAGAAGTTTTGGTTCTTATTAAGATTTCATTGCACAGACTCAATGCATTCTGAGAGATTCTTGGAGATTTCTACCAACCCTTTGAAGTTGAGTCTTCATATGTGTTTCAAGAATCTATAACATGTAAAATGAGCAACAAATTGTAGGTGGGATGAGGTGGTTTGAGAGAGAGAATGGTGTAATTCAGTACTCGGGTGCTACAGTGTTGAAGACTTGAGGTAACCACGCTGTACTCTTACGAAAATCTTGAACGACACTTTGAACAAATTGGGCTACAATATTAAAGCCTGAGATTCAAAAGCCTAGGCTAGGCGAGGGTTGGAATTCTTTATGGATCCAATATATCTTTCAGTTGGGGTTATTCTGTTTGTGATGAAACAGCACCTGATTAGCATAATTTATCATTGTTGAATCTCTTATAAATCCCACATATTAATATAACATAAAATCACATAATAATATCAAAAAATCTGTGAACATGAAATGAACACTATAGTTGTGAGGTTAGACTCCATTAACACAAAAAAACATCAAATCTAGCAAAAGCAACAATTAATCAATAGTCTAGGTCTCATACTCATCCACGTCATCATCACCATTGTATTCTTCTTCCTCTTTATCTTTCTCAACTTCATCATCTTCATCTCTAAGTCTTAAAGATGAGCCTTTCACACTCTTTGTGTGGCTTTGCACTTGAACTACATTGTACATACACTAATTGTTGATTTTTCCCCTCGAGTTTGATATGCAGACCTTTCAACTCCTGTAGCATCACCAGCCATATTCCAATTCAAGTCCTCACCTTTAAAACAATTTTTCTTATCTTCTTCATTCAATCTACCACCCAACCATTCATAATTCATTACACTCACTAATGTCTTGGAATGAATCTATAAAAAGATAAAACCTAGTACAATTCTTAAAAAACACCGTACGGGAGAAAAAATGTAAAAAGAAAAATGGTCGATCTCTTAAAAAAAATACCTAATAATGTATTTAAATGGCAATAAAGTCGTGTGAGCGAGGGGCGCCCCCATCCCAGGCGCAGAAGCTGCACAACAGCTTGCACCCTAGAATCAGCGCCTAACTAAACACAATAATAAGGCATTGGTGCAATTCCTATAGCCCCAAGTGCCTTAGGCACTCCTTAACAAATATGGTATTCCCCCCTCCTCCAAACAAAAAAAAAACAGAATATCCAGAAGACAAGAAATGCAAATAAAAAGGCTAACTACAATTAGTACCATCAAACCCACAATCTTTGTAATAAGCACAGAATTGTGCTTATGTGACAGTAGAGTCATAGATCAATTGAAGAGCGGTGTAAATGTGAAACCAAGTTGTCAGTCCATCTTGCAACTATAGATTCTACATCTATGCATTCACCTCATTCTTCCCATGCACACAACACCAAGAAACAGTTAAAAGATTGAGGCTATGGAAATGTAAATGTGTGAATGTTCCTACATCATACACTAAGGGCATGAAATTCCACCGAGAGAGTAACACAAGACCTCTTTCCCTACCATAGGGAAACATCAATCACAAAAGGAAATTGGTGTGTGTGAACATGGAGGTGAATTCTATCTACTCTCTCCAGAAGAGATAGACTCTAAGGCAGCCACCTATTCAGCAGTGGTCACACTTCCCATTGAAAAAAAAAGGTGTGCTCTGCAGCTAATCAATCAGAGAATAAATATACAATAGTCATGTAAGCACTACATAAATGTCACATGGCATATGAAATAACAAACATCCATACTGATACTACTATATCCCTTATACACAACATTTAATCAGTTTAGGTTTTTCTTATCAAATTCAAAATATGTCCCCATTTACTGCTACAGATCCAACCTATAGCAGTTTGCAGAATCATGAAATAGAAAATAAGAATTTACTACAAGTGCTTTAGAAATAGTCAGAGAAAATCTAGATTTCTTACCTGGATTTGGAAAGAACCTTCTACGATCATTAGGGCAAGCTACAAAAAGGGCATTTTGAGGGTTGAAGATTGCTTGGCATACCAAGAAAAACCACTCCCGTAGAACACCCGGACCAGTGGCTTCCTCATTTTTGAACTCCATGAATAAACCAGCGCGTAAGGATTCTGATTCTGCACGTTGAATGTACTCAAATGATTCTTCCAACAAGTGTGAGCGGTCAATGAGCATTTCATGCAGCTCCTCATACTCATCCTTCACCTCAGGTAGCATCATCATTGCTAAATGTCTCCTTGCCTCAAAATTGGTCACTTCCTTACAATCAAGAATCCATTCGTGATCCTCACCCCTCTTTGCACACTTGACAATAAGATGACATAGAGCATCCTTTTTTAGCTTCATTCTATCCCAAAATAAAGCTTCTTGACCATTGTAAAGTTTTGAAATATGATTAAGTTCCTTCAAAATTGAAAGATAGTGACACGATCCAATTAAAATGAGTCCAACACCATGTTTCTGTAACCAGTCCATATGATCCTGAATTTTCAACATGCATTTCCCTAGTTTACTAAATATATCAGTAAATAGCTGGTGGAAAATTAAAATCTCATCCGCATAACACACTGGTAGGCTACGAAGCTCATCAGTCAATGGAACTCGAATTGGACCACAAAACTCGACATATTTCTTAATCTCATTCTTCACTGGTACCACAAACGAAGAGAAATCGCTAATGTCACTCAATGAAGGCCCTGGAAAAGTGGTTGGACCTGCACTTAACTCCAAATCATGAGATAATTTAGCTGCTAATTCACTAACAAAAGGAAATATATCCCGAAGCCCCACCAAACCCTTCTTCCCTCCAATTTCAACATATTCCACCATAGCTCCCAAACTACTTCGGCACAAGCAATACAATGCATCATCAATCCCCACGGCCCTCTTCAACAACTTACAGAATTCCAAAATTATGGGCACACAGTCATGATGTGTATGCTTAGGCAAGGAAGTCTTACTAGAGGTAATAAAGTGTCTAATGGCATCATCAGCCGCATCTCTATTAGGTTTATGAGAAGACATATAAAGCATTACCAGAGCCGCGGGAGCAGACGAGGCGTTGAAAATCTGCAAATGGCCAGATGTTTTCTCACTACCATCCGCCTCCAGTGGAGTCTTGGATAAGAACTCCGCAATCATCGCTTTCACGGTTTTAGGGCACGACGGGGGTGGCGAATTGTACTTGTAGAGGTGAAAAATCAAGGAAATCACATCGTTGATCAGCTGCCACGCTTGTGGATGCCCGGTGCTCCGCATACGCCCAACCAAATGCAACCCGGCATCGTTCTGAACCTTGCATTGCTCCAACGTCTGCTCCCACTGCAGCTGCTTCCCCCGATAAATTAGCCTCTGCTCGATGATCGGTATCCCGGTGATGGAGTGAATTTTGTGGTGGACTGATTCGACGGAGTCGGTGGCTTCGGCGTGGAGAACGAGGGTGTGGTCGGAGAGAATCCGTACGAAAAATTGGAGGCGAGTGAGGGAGCGAGGGGAGTCGAAAACGGTGGATCGGTGCAGCGACCAGAGTGGGCGGGGGGAAGGAGGGGGGTTGGAGGAGGAGGGGAGGGCAGTCTGGTCCTTTCGCATCCTGGTAGGGTTTATGGGGAATACGGCGTCGTCAGCGGCATAATCGTCGAGCTTGCGCTTGGAAAGAGAAGACGACATCGGGCGGGGGTGGGGCTTTTCAATGGGGGGATGAGCCCATCGATTCGTAAACCCCCCAGAAAAACAAAGACCCAGCTTTCTTCTTCTCCACTGGTTCTGGTTTTTTCAGTGTGTGTGTTTGTGCGTGATAATCGTCACAGGATCAAGGCGAGGGATTTTGATTTAGGCATGTGTGTGAAACGGAGGATGTGAATTGTGAAGGGGTTAGGCTGCCGCTGTGTGCATATTAACATGACTGCCCTTTTCACTCTATTTCCTAATTACCATAGCTTGGCTGAATTTTATTATAAACATACAATTCATATTTTGTTGTATTTGAAGCTATACTATTATTATTGGGTAGGACTTTTGTGAAATATTACACCATAATGTTATGTGAAATATCACATAAATAAGGTAAAAATTTGAAAAATTCGCGGGTCGTGGGCGGGTCTGGGCGGACCAATATATATTTATTGAATGACATGTGTTATTAAATATGTATTATAGTTTAGTGATTTAGATCTGTTGTTAAGGTACTTGATTACAGGTTCAATTCTTATTGAGCACATAATTTTATTTTTATTATTTTGTCGGATTTTTGTGTGTTACTACATCTATGTGTAAGTGTTACTACATTGTTATATTGAAATAACTTCATATCTTACGTAACACGTACTTAGAGTTGCCCATCCGAATGGAACCATGGTTATAACCGAATCGGATTAAATATGAAATCGAACCGTGATTGAACCGAACCTAAACCGGTATTACACGATTGTTTCGCTTCATCAAGCATAAAACCAGAATATTTTCCGTTCAACCGGGCCTTAGGTTCCAACCATTTATGACAAGCGTGTAAACCGGTTTGCCTTCGTTGAACCGCTTTGCCTGCATGTTCGAACCGTGAACCGCCGGTTCTCGTCTATTTTTTTTTATTTAATGGTTGAGATTGAGTCAAATGTTACCGTTTTTTGATCCAATGGTCGAGATTCAATATGAAAGTTCGCTTTTTTTTTTTGTTTTATTTTCCCAAACTCTATAAATACCCCCCTCATTTGTATTCATTTTTCGCACCAACTTGATCCAAATTGATCAATTCTTCTTCATCTCTAATTTCTTGTTTCTAAGTTCTAACTTTATGTTCTTCATTATAGTCCATAGTTCATACTTCATATATTATCTATATTGATATATTTTATACATTATAATATATAGTTTATATTATACACTTTACTTTATATTTTATATTACATAAAAAATGTCAAAAAATAGGAGGATCATCTCACCATCATCTTCTAGAGGAGGAAAATAAAAAAGTCGATGACTTCCGATTTTTCCTCCACCTCCTCCTCCCATCGCACAATTCAATATTCCATGGAGTGTGGAGGAAATGTGTCGAGCCTTGGTCCCTAAGTTATCATGGATGCCACTTTTTCAAATGAAGAATTTCAACAACCTCGTGGTGGTACTCAAGAAAGTACTCATGGTCATGGACATGGTCCTCATGAAATCGAAGAAAATGTGGAGGAGGTCATTCCACCTCAAGGCGAGAAAGAAGATGTAGAGTTCTTGATCCAAAATATTCACCATTCACTTCAAAAAAAGTAAACCGATGAGGTAAATATATTTAAAGTTTATTGTAACTATTGCACTAATGTTTATCATTTTGAGAAAGGTGGTGGATATGGAACATTTAAAAAACACTTGTTCAAAAAACATAAAAGAAGTCTTGGGAACGACTACATCTCAAACGCGAACTACGTGATTCACCGCTTTTTCCTCAAGGTGGTGAAGTAAGTAATCCTACTAGTTTATTTAGATATAATGTTAAGGTTGCTAGAAGAGAAATTAGCTAAACTTATTTGTTCTAAACATCTTCCTTTTCGCTTTTGCAAATGATCTTCGTTTTGAAAAATGGGTTACTACGGCTTATAATCCTTCTAAAAAAAAATTTCACGGTCTTCTATTACTCGTGAAATTGATAAAATGGCTAAAGAAATAAAGAGATGAAATGACTAGTACGTTTTCTAGATTAACTCAAAAAAGATTCTATATGTTCTAATATTTGGAGTGATCATTTTCAAGAGCATAATTATACGGGCATTACTTTGTCATTGGATTGATGATACGTGGACAATTCAAAAACGTTTAATTGCAGAGATATAGAGAGTTTGACATCGAGCATACGGCCGCTAATATTGCTCTCTAAAAAATTGCGGTTTTGCAAGAGTACAACATTCTTACAAAATATTTTCAATTTCATTTGATAATGCAAGTCTTAATACTGGCTAGTTTAGATGAACTTATTGCAATTTGTCAACCATCAATTGGTGGTAGATTTTTTCATGTAAGATGTTTTTTGTCATATTTTAAATTTGTGTGTTCAAGATGGTTTATCTTCTTTAAAAATGCATGTTGCTCCTATTAAACTTGCACTTGGTTATTTGGTTAGACATCGAAAAGTTTTAAAAAAGATGGAAAAGTTTTTGTGTAGTTAATAAACTTACTCCTAAAAAAAGTTTTCACTTGATGTTGCTACTAGATGGAACTCAACTTATAAAATGTTAAGTGCATCTTATGAGTATAGAAATGCATTATGTAATTTTTTTTGCACAAGAACAATGTGGTATTACTTTTATTTCCTAGTCAATGGGATTCATGTGCTACTTTATGTGAGAGATGTTGCAAGTTTTTAATGTTACTACACAATTATCCTAAAGACGTATTATCCTACTTTATTCTTGCTTTAGATCAATGTGTTAGAGTTGTAATTACTTTCTAGATTGTAGTGATCCAAATGAAATATTATATAATGCTATTAGTTCAATGAAAGTCAAATTGATGAAATATTTTTATATATTCCCGATGTGTTTATAATTGCTAAAATACTTGATCCTAGAGTAAGAATAGATGGAGTGCAAGAATTAATTTGTATATATTATGATGCTTTATTTCCTATTATGTATGATAACACCCTTTCTCCTATTGTGGTTGTCCAAAAATCTAAACAAGTTCTTATGGATGTTTTTAGAGAATATAAAATTCAATTTGGTCCTACTAGTGGTGATTCTACTAGTGTTCGTGGTGCTACTAGTACTACTAGTGGACGTGGTGGTACTCAATCCCTTGGTCGTGGTCTTTATGGTAAATTTTTCCGCTTAGATAATTTTTCTAAAGAACGATATCAACAACGCAAACGGCACAATCAAATGTTTTCTTAGAAATTGAAAATTTTCTAAATACACCTTCTTTTGAGTATCAACCGGGAGAATTAGAAAATTTTGATATTTTAAAGTGGTGGTCGAGGAGATTAGATGCTTATCCGTGTTGAGTATGATTGCAAAAGAGGTATATGCATGTCCCGCCTCAACCGTGAGTCATTTAATCCAGCATTTAGCTTGGGTGGACATATCTTGAATGAAAGCGCTCAAGATTGACATTGAGCACTTGGAAAACCAATGTTTACTTGATGATTGGGTGAAAGTTTCAAGATCGAACACAAGATGAAGTTTCTTAAGCGTGGATTCTAGCGAAGATAGTGTGATCGATTTACACAACGAAAAACCGAAATGAAGCTTAAATCTTCTTAAGATTTAAGTCTTGAGGTAAGAAACAAGGTAAGAGAACTACGTGGACTTTGATTCTAATCGGATATGAGGGCAACATAATTTTAAGTTTCTAACTTAGAATTTTCTAAGTTTAAAATTTTAAAATTATGCCCAAGCCCTTTTTTTTTTTTAATCCTCTTTTCATTATTTGTAATTTTTTTTAATTGTAATTATAAGTTGTACACTTGTATTTGTAGCATTAGCAATTTAGCATGTTACTTGTAAGTTGTAAATTGTAAGTTGTAATTTTTGTAATGTATTAAATTATTGTTTCATGTAAATTTTTTGAGTTGTTTGTTATTTGTAATTTTGTATGTTTAATAACATAAGATTTTGCTTCATCTTCTTTAAATTTACTTCAATTTACTTTTTTTATTTGTATTTTGATAAAAATTAAAAAATAAAAAAAATAAAAAAATCGTTCCGAATCAGTGAACAAGGAACCGATGGAACCAGGATGGAACTGGAACCGTTGGAACCAGAACCGGAACCGCCGGAACCGAAACCGTTAAAGTATTTTACACGGTTCGGTTCCGATTCCAACTTTTTGGAACCGGGAACCGCCGGTTCGAACCGTTTGGGCACCTCTACACGTACTAAAACATAATGTAACACATAAATGTTCATAAGGTAACACATTGTTGTTCATATGGTAACACATGAGTATTCACATAAGATTACGACATGTATATATAGTGTTACATATTACTAAAAACAAGTGTTACTACATGAACAAAAAAGTGTTACCTTATGAAGAAAAAACGTGTTACCACATGAACAAAATCAAGATAAATAAAAAAAAAAAAAAAATCCAAGTCCAAAATTACATATTTAAAGAACAACTTGATGTGTTACTACATGAACAAAAGAGTGTTACCGTATGAACAAAAGAGTGTTACTACTCGAACAAAAACAATACAATTATGGAAAAAAAAAACATTCTAAAATTACAAATTTAAAGAGGAAAAAAGAAGAACAAGAGAAGAGAATGAAAAACCTAGAGACGCTGTAACCGTGAAAATCAATTGAGATCCGTGCGTTTGTTGAGAACACGAGGAAGAAGAAGAAGAAGAAATATGGCGCCTATTGTTGCGCCGATTTAAAAAAGAAGAAGAAGAACGCTTCATTTCTAACCTGCATTCAAGCCCGACCCATGAAAAAAAAAAAAAAAAAAAAAACTCAATTCACCTACAATAATTGACATATCACTTAGATGCAATATTGCATACAATTTTTTTTGAGATTATGATTAAGACAAATAAAAATTTTTCTATCTATGCACGATAATATTCATAATTATTTTATGTGAATTTGGTAATCTAAAACAACTAAGGTCTTGTTTGTTTATAGTATGGGAAGCCGCTTTCAAAATTTCAAATTCCAAATTCTCGTTTGTTTAACAAAATTTTGGTATAAGATTTTAAATCCTCAAAAATTCAATTTTATAATGAATGGGTCTCTTGTGCACCCAAGTGCACTGTGTACTCATGCAACTGAATGACCCATTTTAAAAAATACTTTTCCCGTTGAATATATTAGACATGTTTTGTGGATACATGGGTAGGGTTTGGGAAGTGCATGGATCTTAAATCCAGGCACACAGATTGCAAAATGAGAGTTTGGAGTTTGAATCATAAAATGGTCCCATAACTTTGGCCTCAATAGATTTAGTCCCATAATTTTTTTTGCCGATTTAGTCCCAATAATTTTGACAATATCCAATTTTAGTCCCAAATCAGCTGAAACAACATCATTTTGCTTTTTTATTTGGGGTTTTCCACGGATGTTGTGATTTGACTACCACGCAGCATCAAACGCCAGTATTTTTAAATTTGTTTGACTAATTCTTGCCGTCAATTTTGTTTTATTTTTAAGTTTAAAATTTTAATTATATATGCCTGAAATTCTAGATGTTAAAAAAAAATATACGTGGCAGTCCAGTCACAGCATCCACCGGAAAGCCCAAGATAAAAACGGTAAAACGACGTTGTTCCGGTCGATTTGGGACTAAAATTGGACATTGTCAAAGTTATTGGGACTAAATCAACGATAAAAAAATTTATGAGACTAAATCTATTTGAGACCAAAGTTATGGGACCATTTGTAATTCAAACTCGAGAGTTTGTCTTTCATAATACCTAATATACTTATTTTTCCTTTTTCAAACACAATTTTCAATATATTATCAATTATATTATTTTTCCAACTAAATATCATATCTCCTCCTTTTTTACTTTATTATAATCATATATATAATATACACACATACTCTCATTTTTACTTTATTCTCTCTCTTTATTTTTACAATACAAACACATTAATCATCATACAATTATTCAATCATTTCTACATTATTTTTTATAATATAATATTTTTTTATCATCTACTTTATCAAATTCTACAAAATCCACACTCTCAAACATATACAAAATAAGTTATTATTTTATTCCAAATCCTTCCTACATGATTTCAAATCCCCTCAAAACTATAAACAAACAAGGCCTAAAAGAATATAAATTGATGGTTTTGAGCGTGTGTCTTCTTCAAATTTTGGGACAGGGGGTGGAACTCATTGGCATGAATTATGGACGCTCAAGGTTATCCCGAAGATTAAAGTCTCTCTATAGAAGACTATGCATATCATTCCTACCGGGATTAATTTCATTAGTAAGTTTATTGATGTGAATCCTTTTTGTAAAAGGTGTGGTGTGAAAGTGGAGACGACGGAGCATGTGTTAGGGATTGTGTTTAGGCTCATAAGGTGTGGGATTTGCACCCTATTCGTATGACCTCTAGTGTGAGTTCCATAGATAGTTGGGTGATGCAGATAGTTCGCAATTTAGATGATGAGACTTTTTGTCTACTTGTGGCTATCTTATGTACTTTGTGGTTTGCTAGAAACCTGAATGTGTTCCAGGGGAAGTGGATGAAGGAGAATGAGGTGATTGAGAGTGCGTATGCGCATCGCTGAGATTATCTTGCTGCCCATCCAGCTTCGATGGTGACGCTTAGGGTGACTAGTGAAGGAGTGAAGAGGATGCCTCCGAGTCTATGTCGACTGAAGCTTAATACTGATGCTTCGATTCAGGCTGGGCTGAGAGCAGGATTGTGAGGTATTCTTCGTGATGGGGGGACATGTGTTTATGGTGTTTTGGAGGACGGTGTGATATGGTAGATGTGGATATGGTAGAGGCTTTAACTATGACGTGGGATGGAGTATGCAGAGATAATGAAGCACGGATTTGGTAATGAAGTCCAAGCTCAAATTGTACTATATGATTTGCTTTATTCGAAAAAGGGATCTCAGTTATGTGGGGATGATTGTTCGAGATATTCTGGATTTGACAGGATAAAGTTGTTTTTACTTGGACGAGGAGAGCTGAAAACTATGTGGCTCATTTATTGGTTCTTTTTGCTTTTTCTTTTGTTTCTAATTTCTTTTTGGCCCGATTTCTAGACCATATTGTTACTACTTTAGACTCCGCTTTTATCGATTTCTTAATAATTTTTTTTCCAGTAAAAAAGTTATATTTATATATATACTAAAAAAAATAAAATCACAATAAATTCATATCTTAAATTTGAATTTTTTTCTATATATGTAAATTGAATGTTAAACTAAACTTTATAAAATCTTTAATTTTTATATATATCATTGAATACAAATTTTGAAACAAAGTAATTATTGCCATTTTAAATTTGGATAGAAGAAAGTGAATGTTTATATTTCCATAATTCATATTAACATTAAAGTTATTTATAATCATTTAATAATTAGAACTCAATATTTCTTTTGTTCCATATAAATTTTTACACTTTCTTTTTGGTATGTCACACATCAGGTTCCACACTCAAAAAGAGAAATTTTGCTTATAACTTTTACCCTCACAATATATACTTATTTATCATTCATGTAATTACTTTTTATAACACAGTTAACTCACACCAAAACAATTAAAATTGATTTGACCAAAATGTCCTTAAATTGTCACTTTATTAAAATAAAAGATTCTTCTTTCTTAATTTATGTGATTAGATCAGTGTGAATATTGATTTAAGATTGATGAAGTATTTTTTTATTGAAAAGCCACCATAAACAAGATAAAAATTTGGCATGAATATCTATATGGTCCAGATAAATATTGTATATATATATATATATATTTGTACAAAATATTGGAGATGAATAAAGGTGGATTGAGTAATATAGTGAACAGTACTTATAAGTTTGGTTAGGAATAAAAAAATAAGGATGATAAAGTTTTATATCACATCAAAAATGATATTGTATTATCTTATTATTATTAATTAATAAGGTGCAGAAAAAGTAAGAAAACGGGTGATCTGATTATATGAAGTTATGTGAACATAGATGTGTATGTTTATTACAAGGGTGAATGTGCCTATCCAAAAGTCGGATGGGATGGGGCATGAGAGGGACGAAGACAAGATACCTAAATTTTTTTTTAAATATATGTTATCAGATCAAAATTTTCGATATCGAAAAAATTTCATATCGTTTGTCGCATAAATTTTCAGTATGCCGATATTACATACCGATACCTGCATGACAAATTTCAATATATACCTAAGATATCAAATATTTTTTAGATAATTTAAATTTTCTATATTTTCATATCATATCGTGATTAAAAATTTCGATAAAATCGATATTTTTCTAAGATTGCGGTAAGTGACAGATACCTAAGATTTAAAGATTTCCTCCACCCCTAGGCATGAGTTCATTCTCATTCGGATGAGATCATCTATTACCAAACATGATCAAAAGATTTGTGATATATTTACATATATGTTAAGTATTATTTTTTTAATAACATTTATTTTTTTCTATAAAATTTAAATGAACGGTCCAAATTGCTCCAAGGTCCAAAAAATATTTTGATCTGTTAATATGTATTATTTTAATTTTTCAATACTGATGCAAGGTAGACAAAGCCTTGAAAATCCCAATATATTAATAGAAAGTTTTATTTGCTAATATATTAATAGAAATTTTAATTTTTCAATTTTCTCTCATTTTTTTCATAGTCCATAAACTACTATCTAGTATCTACTTTAATTTAATTCTTTGAGAAGGAGAGGATAAAAAATATTGGAAAGAGACAAATTAATTGACGATGAAAATATTTAAATCGCTAAAAAAACGAAATGGAGGTAATACAAGGCTTAGTCGTGTGATTAAATGGCATGGAAAATAGTGAGTTTATTGTATTATACCAGTATAACCGTATAATTCAGTACAAGATTTAAAATACAATGCTAATTAATTGATTTTTCGGTTGATATTTCGATCTCTTCGCTACTGAAGATCAGCTTTCTTTATGGAACTATTTTCTCCCCAGTTTAAACAAAATATATTTTTAAGGTTTTTAAGACATTAATATAAAGACTTTCCTTATGCAATTCTAAAAAATCTTTGGACCTTTTTTTCTAAATAAATTTTGTAATAAATATAATATCACGACCAAATTTATGAATTAAGTCAAAATTTTCATATATTTATTCCCAAAACTAAAAAAAATCAGATATTTAATTAACAAAAATTCTGTTATTATATCTTTTTTAACTAGAAATTTTTAATTACAAAAGGTTGATCTTTAATGACATTCAACACAATATTTGGGCCGACATAGAATAACACATGCGACTATCTGAGAAATAGCCCGAAAAGTGGGCCAATTTCACCAATTTTATCTTGAAATTTAAACAATTATTTTATTTTTTTGAGCTTTAAAATTGTTTTCAATTTTGAGGAGATTTAAATCATGTAGAGAGAACTTGAAATAAAGTAAAAAAAGTGTATTTAAAGAAATTCTATACCAAAACTCTAATAAATATATATAAATTTGAGATTTGAATGGTGTGGGATTCTTGACAACTGCCCCTAATTAATTTACTAAAATAATTTCCTTTTTTGAATATAAATATAATATATTCATTATAACATGGCCACTGCCCATTGAAAGCCCATCAACATCAGACGTTAGCACATCAGTGGTTGTAGGCACTGTTGCAAAAAATAGGCAACTAGGTGGCCCGCCCTAACACTCCTGATTTGGGCCTAGTTGTTTAGTGGCCCAATCGCCCTATTGTTTTCTTCATTATAAAAAGGCCGCAATTATTCGCACCGTCCGTTTTAGTAAGTACACCCCTCACACTTTGAATTAATACATTACCCATGAAATTCTCTAAATTATCCTACTCTTACCTCAAATTTCACACATATTTTCAATTTTTAAAAGATACACAAACACCCCCCAATTGTTGGGCCACTGCCGCCACCGCTCGACCCTCACCTGCCACTGCTTGTCGCAACCACCATCGTCTTAGTTTTTTTTTTTAAACACTTTTTAAAAGATTTGAATATGAATTCTTTTTTTTTTTTTTACAGTGATTCGAGTATAAAATTTATGTTTTAAACACATGTATTATGTTAAATTTATTTTAGGGTTGATGAACCCACACAATTTTTTGTAAAAATATGAACAAAAGTTTGTGAATCTGGTTTGCTGAAATTGGGTTAAAATTTAGGATTTTTTTTTTTATAAATTGATCAACATTTCGAAAAATTTTGTGTTTTACCCAATTTCGATTTTCAATTTCGAATTTCTTTTGGAACACATTGCAGACGAGGCTTTTTTTTTTTTCAATTATAACAAGGACCGTCGATTTGGCTGAATTTGTTGAGTGTTTTTGGTGTTTGAGATGTACTAACTAATTCAATTTAAGGGAGCTAGTAAAAATGGATTAATTCTGTATTCTCATTTTGATTTTTTTAAAAATGGAATGTGGGTGAACTTACTAAACCGTATTGTGCCAATAACCGTGGCCTTAAACAAAAAAGAATAATTAGGCCGTATTGGTGTCTATTTTATTTTTTAGATTATTTTAACCAAAAACAACTGCTGGGATGCATAATTTACATTGAAACCTTCTTTTTGTGATCCCCGAAAGTTGAAATCTTGACATTAATAAAATTTGAATATCCTGTCAAGCTTACTGCTAAAATGAATCGTCATTAGCACCAATATTAGCACGATTTTAAAAAAATTATAATTTATTCCCTCGCTCCTACAAATTCACACACACAACTTTAAAATTTATACCCTCGCTCCTACAACAAACAATACTATTTGAATTTCATTATGTCTTTTACAAAAAAATCCTATATCAACATGCTCAATTCCTTGACTACATATTCTAGTCCACATACTCTTGATTCTTTTTTTTTTTTTGAAAGAACATACTCTTGATTCTTGAAACAACCATCAGTATGATATTGAGAGAGGATAATTTTGCATTTGCCTGCAAGATTTTTTGTAATCCAATCCCATCTTTTCTTTGCAGTGTCAATTTCATGACACAGTGTACTGCTAGGGCTTATTGAATCAAACCTCTAACTATTGTCGAAGCTTCTGTTGTTCTCTCGAACTACTGTGGAACCCTCTGTCCTTCTACCGTTCATGTTCTTGCACTTTTTAGTACAACTTTCTTTTGGCATAACAACAAAATAAATGCAAGTCCAGATAAAAGCATTTCAAAATACCCTTACTCAAGAACTTATAATTCAACAAGGTGTTAGCAGAAGCAGCAAATAGAGTATTGACTTACAAAACCCTGTCGTTTTGTGGCTGAAACAACATACATATCATTATTAAAAGAAAGAGAGATGCATCCCTTTCTCTTCGACACTATATACAATACATGATATCTTTGGAGAGTGATCTCTCAACCAGTATAACATCACCAGTAAAGCCATTCCAAACACACGCAAAACCTCCATTCCAAACGCACGCAAAACCTCCATTCCAAATGTGGCTTGGTCCATCGTAACCAATGACCATAGCATTGTTGTTCAGTAACGCTTACTTGTAATTAGTACCCTCATAGCACGATCATTAACTTTGACAGAAGAATCGAGTGAGCTTTTTCCTGTTTATTCTTCAGCGCCTGACCTATTCTGCAGGTAAGTTGCAAAGCATTTTTGGAACACAGTAAGTAGGAAGTGACTTTGAATGACTTCACCACCGTACTATCCATAACAGAACATTTTCAAATTATTACGAGCTTATCAGCAAATGTTACAGTCAGAGGAAATGGGAGGATCAATATGACAATTAAGATCAAGAATCAGTATATAACAATGCCAGAAAACCCAAAAGGACGTTTCTTCAATCAATTAGAAGTTGACATTTTTAGTTAATAATCTTTTAGTTGAGTTCTGCATTGCATAATAATCACCTAGAATTTAAAGTTCTTGAATTAAATATCATAAAGCACACAAGAAACAACTATTTTGACCAGAGGTACTCTCACGAGATGAGAGACGAGAGAGGGGAAGCCATTCATCATATCCAATCCAGTGGAACTCTTGCATTTCATGCATCCCAATTCCCAAGAGGTCACTGATTTAGAATCATCCATTCATCATTAATCCTTTATCATTTGACAATCTTCAATAATTAGTTGAAATTGTAGATCAATCATCAATTCTTTTGAATCAGGAATTAAGCTCAATCTTCCCAAAACCTCATAGTAGCACAAGCCAAAGACGAACAAATAATCCTAAGTACTCATCAAAATCTGAAAATCCTAACTCGAACATGTATAAATTATTATCCACTTCACTTAACGTCATTAACAAATAATAAGACAGCAAAAAAGATGGTGGGTTGCTTTTTAGACCTTTACAATTCTCTCTATAGAACACAATCTACTCTTGAATCATGTTGTGATCAGTCCCATTTAAAAAAAGAAATCCAGGAAACAGGTCCAATAGAGAGGGTAAACAAACATTAACATCAAGCTAGAGTTACTCAATAGCAGTTGTATAATCTAAGCAATTATGTTATCAATTAAACAATTGTTTATAGAGATGGTTCAACTCACCTCTCATCTTGCAAAATTGATGCTCTACCTCGCCCTTTTTTTTCTTCTGCTCCTTGCTAGAGCACCAATTTAAATCCCTCGGACAAGAAATCATCCCTGATAAAAGCAGAGGGGTAAGGAAAAAGTTCATGATCAGGTTATTACAAAAACATTAACCCCACAATCATTGTTGGTTCATGCGTCAACTAAACTATTCCCACTCATATGTACAAGTTTGCCAACCTAAAAAAGCCCTCCAATCTCGAGCATTAGTGTGAAATGGGAATGTTCTGTGATCATGCAACAAGGTCCTTTTTTTATTGTCAAGAACTAAATAAATGATACTAGACTAATCAGATACGAATAAGTTATAGCTTGCAACATACGAAAGCCACAGATCTAATGCTGCAAGTACCCTCAAACTGAGAATTAAAAAAAAATGCAGTTGACTAAGTATTCTGAAGTCAACACCAGGCCAAGACATATATCTGCCTATAAAATGAGCAAGAGCAACATTCATTAATACTTAACCTCGCATTCTTGATCTTCTTTTTCTTGGTTCTCCCTGTTCCCAATTTCTTGATGGTGCTCGGGCCATTTGGCGAGATGAGAGTCTGAACACAAGGCTCAGCATAAAACACGAAAGGCAACCCATCCACTGTAACATTTTCAACAGATCTGTCTCTAAAATCATACCAAACCAGCCTTTTATCACTGCAATTCAAGAGAATCCTATCACCTTCCCTGGAATAAACCAGGGGCTTCACAAAATCATCTGGCTCGATTTCGGGTGGGGAAATCGTAAACAATTTCGTCCAAGATTTTTCAACACCATACTCTCTCATTACCCAAATGACGACCCGAGATCTATGAGCACAAACCAAAGAAAGGCATCCATCAATCACATCCAAGCTCGGATTCACACCTCTCATCTTAATACCCGGAGGCATCATCACCTCATAATGCTTCTCGGTCTCAACACTGAAAGCCATGATTTTCACTGTGAGCATATGATCTGATTCCGATTCAACAAGCGTATGCAGCGCTGCGTTGACGTGCACGCGCCAGTGTCCCCTTAGGAAAGGTAACTGGTAAGGAAACGACTCAATTTTGCACCAACAGTTCGATCTAGGGCTGTAGATCCTAGCCTCCGAATACATCAAAGCATAAGTTAATTCGCTGCGGAATTCCACAACCCTAACAACCTTATAATCATCATTTCTCGAATCATACCCAAATCCATATGTAGTTTTCGGAAACCAGGCTACCTGATCTGGATTATCAACAGAGCACTGCGGCAAAACCTTGTAATCTCTCGAATACGGATTCCACAAAACAGGCGGCTCACTCATCACAAGAACAATACCATTGCAGGAATTAGAAATTGCGTCGCTACTCTTATAATAAAACGGCTGCTTAATCGGATGCGCCTTACCTGGCGAATCCACATCGATAGAGAAAACGCCAAGTCCGCCGGCGACTAGGGTCCGATTAGAATTCGAAATCAAAGACTGCTGAAAGTGCAATTTGACGAAATTCTCGCCGTCAATCAGATAACACCAGGGCTTGGCGACGGCGCGACACCGCTTGAGCGTTCTCACCGGAAGACGGCGAAGGATGTCCTCGATCAATTCGAAGGGTAGGGCTGCCATTGTGTTGCGTGAAACTAGGGTTTGTGAATTTTTTTAACTGATTGAGATAGAAAGATTATGACTTATGAGGTCATATTTCTGCCTTCGCCTTGATGCTTTAAAAAGAAGATATAGTTGTTGAAAAACAAATAATTTCTCATAAAAATACTGACTCCATAAAAAAAAAAAAAAAGTGTACATCAACTTTAATATTAAGTTTTAGTGAGCGAGTTGTTTATTAGTATTTTAAATGATAAAATGATTTTTAAGGAGGGGTATTATAGATCTACCTCTCATTTTTTATATGCATCTTTAAAAATTACTTTATCATTTTAAATACTAATAAAAAATTCGCTCGCTAAAATATGTGAAAAAAATAAACTTGCACACTTTTATGGGTCGTATTGAGTATTATCTTTGCAAATGGCAACTTTACAACAACTCCATTTTATTTTTACACGTAAGTCGTAACAATTATGATGAGATAGAAATATTGAAATATCATAATTACTTGGATCTATCAATAGACATAGTAGTGGGTATTTAATTTTCTTTGAAAAAAATGATATAAGGGTTGGTTGTGCCGTTGTGCTATGCACATGACAAGTATAAATGGGTGGTGAGATTTAGGTGGAATAAGATAATGGGAGAAACTATTTATTCGACATTATATTTTGGTTCACGCGAATCACGCAGCAATCACCCATTGTTTATTAATGCATTTTGAGAAACTAACACGTAATTTTAAATAAAAAATTAAATTATATAGGAATCCAGCTCTTTTCACAAGAAAAAAAAACATAAAATAAATATATACAAGTGATCTAGTGATTCTAGTCCAAGAAAAAATTAAACTCAAATATATATAAAAATGTTATTTATTTGAATTTAGTGTATGGAAGGGTGAAACGTGGTGCTTTTGGAAGGTGTACTTTATATTTCTGTTGCTTTTCTTTCCCTGTAGGCAGTATGTATAATTGTATATACCTTTGAACCCATCACACATGATAATGATGATATTCATATACCCCGTGCCTGCTCCACTTAAAGGATATATTGATTTCTCATCTCAAAAGAAAAAAAGAAATTACAGGTCGTCGACATCTTGTTGGCTTTGAATAAGAATTAAAGTTTTCTATTTTTTTATTAGGTTAATGTTAAATCAAATTACCACTTGCTTAATTGCAGTCTAATCTAAAACTTTAAATTATTGCAAATAAATTGTCAATTTTAATTAAATTAAAATATATGATCAATAAAAAATTAAAAATTAAATTTTTTATTTAAATCTAGTGTAACACATAGGTTCTACCCTAGTGAAATGTATATTCGATCGTTGATTTTTGTCAAAACTATTAGTCTTATTATGTATCTTAAAGAATGAGAGCCAACAGAATATGAAGTAATAAATAATAGTACACCATATGAAAACAGAGGAATCATATTCTACTATTATTTGGAAAAAGGAAGAGGGGGTGGATTTCATTTTCCAAGGAATCTGTGCAAGTGGTAACTTTTAAAAATTTGACTTAGATATGAAAAAGGAAATATTTTGAGAGTAGAGAAGGAATCGATTCTTTGTTTAGGCACAAAGAATACTCGTAGTTTTAGAAATTCTGATACTTCCAATATTTGTTATTGAAATCTTTATTTTCCCCCAGTTGTTAAGATGCTCTAGCTAAAAAGCAAGAACACACAGGAGATAAAGAAAAGTCTGAAATTACAAAACAAGTTCAGCCCAACAAGAAGTAAAATAATTCTGGATTAAATTTAGTTGATGGACTCCATATGTTGATGGGCTATGTAATTTGAAGCCCAGCATTTGGTTTGGCCCACATAAATAGTTCATTACAAAATTCTGCCCGAACAAAAATAATTCAGCCCAAAACATCTTCTAATATTTTATGACGCTTCATGCCTTTCATCTCATATTCCAACAATAATATTGCAAACCCCAAGTGTAAAATTGTATATATTAATGAACAGAAAGTAACGCCCACACGAACAAGACAATTAAAACATCATACTTTAAACAAACTTGGATTTCAGTTTATGCAAAAGATACAACTCCAAGATAGATTTATAGTTCCAGTATGTATCAACATACATAACGGATTAGCTATAATCCGACGACAAAAACATGGGATTAAACATACCAAATCAAGCTAAAAAAGACAGAACTTAGTACTAATCCACCTCACTTCCCCTTGTGTGTTGATTCTTAGAGCTTCAACTTGAATCCAGATGAAAGGAAATCATCCCTGAAAACACATCACACACCAATTACCAAAAGCAGGTTCATAATCCATAACAAAGAAAACTCATAAAAACTAGGAACCCCATATATCAATGATGATGACTAATACCTTTTCTTCTTGATCACCTTCTTGCCCTGCCCAACATTTTGTTTCAGTTGTTACCTCAACAGAGCTATGAGGTGAAACGAGGCTCGCCACACAAGCCTTAGCATAGAACGGGGGATCAAGAGATATAGCATCCATCATTAAACTTAAACCATCATCACATGCAATTGTATGTGGATCATAATCATTCCTCAAATCATACCAAGTAAGACATATTCCATCATAGTTCACCAGAACCTCATCATTGTTCTTCGAATAAGCCAATGGACACACACTTATACGAAACTCACAATCCGGTGGCTCAAAGCACAACAATTTCATCCAGGAATCCTTCACCCCATATTCTTTCATCACCCAAATCTCTCCATTGTTCTCCTCTTTAAAGATAATCACAGCAAGAAACCCTTCCATAACCTCCACAGTTGCTAGAGAAAAACTCCCGGTATTAAATTTCGGCATAGGCACCAAATGGTGCTTCTCCTTCCCAACATCAAAGGCCATAATCACATCTGAGTTACGACTATTTTTCACAACCGAATGCAGAGCGTCGTTCGTATAAACTCCCCACCTTCTATCATTAGGCAATAGATATGGGAAATTGTTGATCCTTCTCCAGGAATTTGTTTCAAGACTATAAATCTTAGTCTCAAGTGCTAAGCACACTCTACCTTCCTGATCACAAGATTGTATAATCCTCAAAACCTTATAGTCATCATTCTTAGAGTCGTAGCCTAAAGAATAAAACATCTCAAAGGGTTCTGGGCACTCTATTGATTTAGTCGGCAATTTATTTTGTTGCCTTGTAGAGGGGTTCCATAGAACAAGGTTGTCCCATTTGGAAACGATGAGAGCAAGTCCATTGCAAGTGCCTGCAACTGTTTCGGTGTTGAATTTGGTGCTTCCAATGTCCAATCTCTTGAAGCTTTCTAAATCTACGCAGAAAAGATGTTTTGAACTCGAATCTACTAAAAGAGTGCGATTGGATTTGGTTTTAAGTGAGTGATGCAAATGTAGTTGGATGAAATCCTTGCTGTCAATCCAACCGCACCATGATTTCGAAACACACAGCAAACGAAGCAGAGATTTCACAGGAAGGCGGCTGAGGACATTCTTGATGATTTCTGGAGGCATTCCATCCCTGCAAACACCCCAAAACAAACCAGTTAATCAATTCTTAATACAACAAAACATGCAATTTTAGACCAAGAAAATTCAGAAATTGATAAAAGATGACAGAATTAAGTTACCATTTCCTCTTAATGACCTTCCCTTTTTGTTTTTTAATCGCAACCACACCAACTCTACAAGGTGAAACAAGGCTTCCAACAAGAATGGGTGTTAAAAGAAGGTAAACCATTCACACAGGCAGCTTTAAGACTCTTCTTCCTCAAATTATACCAATAAAGGAACAGCCCTTCATAAATCAACAAAACCTCATCACCACTCCTTGAATAAGCAAGAGGACACGGATTACAACAAGGCTCAATCAGAGGGAAAAAACACAGTAATTTAACCCACGAATCCTTCACCCCATACTCTTTCATCACCCAAATGTCGCCACTGTTGTTCTTTCCAGGAATTAGAGCCGTAAGACACCCTCCCATTACCACCACAGACGACAAACCACGACGCACGTGGCTCGATTTAGGCATGACCAACTCGTAATGCTCTTCATTCACAAGATCAAACGCCATAATCACCTCAGAATGACAACAACGTTCCACAACAGTATGCAAAGCATCATTCAAATAAACGCCCCAAACTTTATCAGGATGCAAATCATAGGGCAAATTCTTAACCTTCTTCCACGAATTCGATTTAAGACTATAAATCCTAATGTCAGAGGACAGCAAAGAGAAACCTACCTTAGAATACGCCTGGACAACCCTAACCACCTTGTAGTCATCTCGCTTTGAATCGTACCCCAACGCATATAGTGCCTGAACAAAATCATACGCCTCGAACGACTTCGACGGCGGCGGAGGCAATTTGTTTTGTTTCCTTGTAGCCGGATTCCACAGAAGAATGTTGTCAGACCCCATTACAACGAGAGCGAGCCCATTGCAGGAGCACAAAACAGAGTAGGGTTCAATTCGGGGGGTTCCGATGTCCAATAACTCGAATGAATCTAGGTCTAAGTAGTGCAGCCGGTTGGTGTCCACCAAAACGGCGCCGTTGGAGTTCGTTTTCGAGGATTGATGGAGATGGAGTTTGATGAAATCCTTGCTGTCGATCAAAACCCGCCATGATTTCGAAACACACCGAAAACGCAGCAGAGATTTCACCGGAAGTCGGCCGAGAATCGGCTCGATGATATCTAGAGGAATATCAGACATTCTGATCACAGAGAAAGGGTTTTCGAATTTGAGAATTCAATTGGGGGTTTAAAGGGTTTCTGGAAATGCGGGAAACTGAAAGAACGTAATTAGCGGTTACTGCATAAATGGCCTCTTGATCTTTTCTTGATATTTTAATTAAGAGTGTCCTCGTATTCATTCCTACAAGACCGCAAGATTTATAATGATTTTAGAAGTGTCAATTATACAAAAATGTAAACGCAGAATTATTCCAAAATGTAAGATTTAATTATATTTTCATATTAACAACAGACTATTCTATGTACATAAATCGACTTTTCAACATAACAAATCAGACGCTTTTAAACGACTATGAACGCATTGAGATCGCCAAGATATACAAGACCTATCCTTTAATTAAATCGCACGCCTATAATTATCACTTGCTCCATTTGAATCGATGTTTTTACTTTCTTTCTTTTTTTAATTTTTACTTAAAGCAAATCGCATATATCTAAATCAAATTATACACCACTACGCTAGCAGGTTTGTAACTTACTAAAGTCATGCACGTTTATTGAAATTAAATTAATTAATACTCTTATTATTAGACAAAAACTTGTGTAGACTTGGTTCATGATATAAACCTTATTTTTAAGAAAGTAGGTCTAGTGTGAAAATTTTCATGATAAAAATCTATAAAATTACTCCTAAATCAATCATCTACACCATAAACACTAAATAATGAACCCTAAATTATGACTTATAAAGGCGGGGTGAACCATGAATCACGCAATGAATGGTGAACCATGAACCACTCAATTTTGTTTTACCTTCACCAATTCTGTAATTTGGTTGTAAATTAAAAGTTTTTTTTCATGTATGAAAATTTTCATACTAGACTTTGTCTAATTTTAATTTATAACATTTGACTATACATAAAATATAATGGGTTAAGTTTTTAATGATTTTAAAAATATGTTGAAAATGAAGTTAAATGTGTCAAGAATACAAGTTTATAATATATATCCTGCTCATGAGATCAACTTCTATTATTATTGTTTTTCACTCTTAAAAATTGCGTTTAATTTTCAGTTTCTCTTGCATGGAAAAAAAAAATGTTGTTGAAAGAAAATTAAATCGTGGCCAATTACTTCCTTTGATTTTCTACATTTAGAAAATCACAAGAAATTAATGTAATTACTAATCAGGAGGCTCATAATATGTGATGGGATACTGAGATCTGGGAAGGCAGCCCAAAGATACTATTCATATAAAAATAAAGGATTTGGATCCTCTCCAATTAGTGGGTGTGTAATTTTTTAAATTTCTTTTCATCTCCACCCTTAATTATATCAATGCCTTAAATTTTGCCACGTCAATTTCCTTAATAAAATCTGCACTCTCTCTCCATAATAAAAAAATTGACCACTTCTTTCTTCTTAATTTCTCCTCTTCGGAATTCAACGTTTTATATCATTTCTGCTCCAAAAAATTTTCCTCTCATATCTATCTTTTTTACTGGATTTTCTTTTCATTTCTCTACATTCTATGATTAAGTGTCTTATTTCACAAATAATTTTAATGTAAAATATTGAATATAAAAAATGCAACCAAATTAGCAGGACATTAGCTTTTATCTAAGAAGGTGATGACTAACAACAATTTAATTTCACAACACATATGTCAATTGTATTTGATGATGATAATGATATATTAGTTTATGTCTGGAAATCGTATTGATTGATTTTGGAGTTATCTTCTTGGATTCAAATTCATAACAATTCAACTGTATTTTTTATGCCTTGTAATAAGTGTTTGACAAAATTCTTGGATGATTTTTTTAACTTTGCAAGTGATTTCAAGTTATAGATCATGTACCACTTCAACAACTAATTCGTTCGAGGACCAAAATAAAGAATTCAAAGCATCCTGACATTGCAGGATCAAAAGATAAGTTAATGAAAGATTCATAATACAACAAAAGGTAATAGTGGGAAAGATTAGAGAAAAATAACGTGTTGACTCTTGAACAAGATGGAGAAAGAAGCGGTCAAAATTATTTTAGGAGAGAGAATGCAGATTTTATTAATGGGGTGATGTGGCAAAATCTAAGACATTGATATACTTAAGGGTTGAAATGAAAAGAAATTTTAAAAATTTATACACCCACTAACCGGAGATGATCCGAGTCCAAAAATAAGACCCCAAAGCACCGTTGCAAATAGAGATTAAATTTTTTGTAGTTCCGTGAACTTTTGTTTGCTTTTAAATCGATCCCGCAGACATTTTGTTTTTTTGATTTTTTTGTCCTGTAAGTTTTAATTTTTTTGAAATTGATCCTGTAAGTTTCTAAATTTTTTGAAATTAGTCATTTTCACTTGCCAAATAGGTTCTTAAAGAAATGCCATACGCCAGAATTATTTTGTTATTCCTTTTTTATTTAGAAGCGTCACTTGAACTTTTTTTAATCATAATAATCTTAATTTAATTTTGAATCGGGTTTAAAAATAATTTGACATTAAAAGACAAAAGAAATCGGTCGCTTTTTATTGGGTTTAAACCGACAAAAAAAAAAAAAACCAAAAAATTTAAAAAATCACTATTCCTCGCTAAAAAACACGCAAAAAATCCCGATATATAAAATTATTAGGATTAAAAAAGTTTAGGTGGTATTTCGAAATTAAAATAAAAAAATTACATATATGGTTGTTATCGGATTGGTGACCTGCAATAGCAGGTGAAATGACCAATTTAAAAAAATTTAAAAACTTACAGGACCAAAATCAAAAAGAAAAAAACACGCGAGACTAATTTCAAAACGATGATGAAAGTTATGTGACTATAAAAAACTTAATCCCTTTCAAATAATCACATTAAATTTACGGTTTCATATAACCACCAATATAAATAAGGCTAGGTCTTCTATGTCTGGCGGGTGCATCAAGATTCACAAGATTTTTTAAAACATGCAACTTATTATCTTTGAAAAAGTGCGATTTATTTATACAGAAAAATGCAATTATTAATATGGGAACATAGTTGCATGCTTCTGTTTGAAATAGTTGCATGTTTCTGTTTTATATAGTTGCACGCTTCTAAAATGCACTATGAATTCACGGTGCACCCGGATGCACATGAGACCCAGTCTATAAATAAATGTAACAACAGCAAGAAAAAAAATACAACCAAGACATGGCTCTTAAATGTAGCATAATCTTTATAACTCTTGAATTTTTGTTGTTGGGTTATATTTTTCTTGATCTCTATGTTTCAACATTTTTTTTATATGAACCACCTCCTTTCATCTCTAGAAGACAACATCGAGCGTGTAAATTAAAAAAATCGAGGATCCAATGATTATCAAAATCGGAAATTTCGCCGTTGATGAGTACAATAAAAATAAGGACAAAGTTTATAATGAAAATTTTCATGCATGAATTTTTTTTAATTTACAATTAAATTTCAGAATTGGTATGAGCGAAGATAAAATCGTGGTTTTTATAGGTTCATTTCGATCCAAGTTTCAATTCATGGTTCAATCCCGAATAATACGTCATAATTTAAGGTTCATTATTTAATATTTAGGATGTAAATGATTGATTTAGGATAATTTTATAGATTTTCATACATGAATTTTTTTACAGTAGACCTACTCTAAAATAAGCAATAGCCATCTCAAATTGCAGAGTATAGTTAAAGCTACGTTTGTGGAGTCCGGGCATGTGTTGTTAATCCAAGTTACAGATGGAGCTATCCCCGAATCCAAACAGTATGTTGTCATTGTTGAAGTCCAGAGCAATGGAATGAGAGTCGTCCACTTTCACGAATACAATATGAATTCTGCTATGTGAATTTTATTTTTATAGTGAATGGGTGTAAATGGTGAGTGCAATAATTTTTTTTTTTTAAGAAACGTAATTTTTTTTTGTTTGATAATGCAATGATTAGTTTACAATTGAGAGAAGCATATAATTAGGAAGCATATTAAATTATTATTTTATTTTATAATTTAAAAGTGGCTGTTCACCTTCTGTTTGGGCCGTTGTGCAGTTCTTTTCAGCCCCAAATTGGTCATTTGCAATTTTGGACTTATAAATCTTTGGGCTTCGTCAAGAATCTTACTTGGCGCAAGTTATTAACACCCCCACTTTTAGGAAATACACCACTTGGATGACTTCACCCCTCACAAGATTAGTACACTCCTCCTACACTTCCTAAATTACCCCTCCTTCCTCGTAACCTTTCCCTCACTAAAAAAACATTCATATACCCCCATACAGTTTCTGAATTTTTCTTTACGCAAAACCGTGCAGCCACTATCCCCACCACGCCGCACCTCTCCGGCCACCGCCGTGGCAGCACCGCCGCCCAATGTTGCGTCCGTAATCGCAGCTCAGTTGAAGAATTACAACAGATCCATGCTCATTTCCATTTTTTTCGTTTGAAGATTTGCAGGGTATTGACCGCTTGTTGTCTCACTCCACCGCCGCTATCCACCACCATATGTCGGGAACATTTTTTTTTAATTCATGTGAAATTTTTTAGATCCTCAGTTTTTGTTCATGTTATTTTTTCGAAACTTTTTTCGAATTATTTTGTCAAATTTTGTGGTATTTTTCGAAAAATATTACCAAAATTTGTGATATTCTTTGAAAATTTGATTTTGTTTTCGAAATTTTCTGCCGAAACTTGTGACTTTTTTTAATTTATTTTTCCGAATTAGGGCCTAATTTTCGGAACTGGTTCTTCGAATCAATCTCGTTTATTTTTTAAGTTCAATATGGTTCTTATTTTTGTTATTTTTTTTTCCCAATGTTGATGTTATTTTGCATGCGGTTCAATATAATATGTTCCTTCTGATATTGTTATTGCTATTTTTATTTGTGTTTCAAATCTAATTGGTTTTTATTGGATTTATACGTGATAATTTTTTTTTTTTTCCCAAGGTTGGGGAAAATCGTTGATGCCATTAAGGGCGGCTTGTCCACCGGAGGAATGAAAGGTGTAGAATCAGGGTTATAAATTTTAAGGGTAATATTGTCTGTTTTAATATAATTATTTTTGTTAGAAGTTTTCGTACGTGTATTTACTAATTATGGGGGTGCTAATAACCTGGGCCATCTTACTTGCGATTCTAACTTAAAGTCCATTGAGCATTGGGTATCTTGCATAGTTTTATTAAAATAAGTTTCTTCATTAAATAAAATACGTGGGCCAAATTACATTAATTTACTTTTGGGCCAGTGGCCCATCCTTATTAACCAATGCATTTCTTGCAAATAATAAATAGGTTGCAAGAGACCGTCTCATGGTGAGACGGAACATAAGTTGGACATTGACGTTTTAACACTTTTGGAGGGGTGTCTCATACATGAGACCATCTCATATGAGTTTTTGTCATAACAAAGAGCAGGTGGGATTTTTTTTTTTTTTTTCAAAATCATTTTCTCACCGTTCTTTAAAAAAAGATATATTCTAGAAGTTAATTAATTATGGTCGCAAACGCACAATTGTGAAGCCCCATTGAACAAAGTGAGGCGTGAAGCCCTTATTAGATGAGAAATTTGCAAAATTGTACTTTTTTTATCCAGAAAATTGATTTTGCCTTCCACCATTATTATATCTTGCAAAAATATTCTACTTTATCATGTAAAATCCCTCTTTACTCTTCATTCTTGGTGCCCAAAAAGTTATATCTTAGATTTATTAATTTTTGAAAAATGGCATTTTTCCAATTTTTCCTTATTATATCTATAATTAGAATATAGAATATAGTTGCATACATATAGAAAAATGGTGACTATGATCTGAGCTAAAAGGATTAGAACGAAAACAAGAGATATTCATACACGCATTACTTAATTCCATATTTACATATCTAATCAGCATTCTTATTTCCAACCAAATGAAAAGAAGTACTTTCATCTCTCTGGAAGGGAAAAAGAGAGAAGAAGAACAATTTGTTGTTTGATTCAATTTGTGACCGTTAGAAAAATTTTATGGCAACAGAGTCTTCATGCTCACGCTCACGCTCACGTCCTAGGTTCGATTTCCGTTAAAAGTAAGTTCACTCATATTTTCTCCCAATATTGAAGTAAGAAAATTAAGTCCAAGAGTGAGGGGATGTTATAAAAATTACTTAGAAAAATTAAATAAACTAATTATTTTTATATTTTCCTACAAATTCGAACTTTTAAATGAGAAAAAATTGTTTCAGTGACATACATATTCAGTAATCATTGATGTTCAATAATTTAACTACCTGCAAAAAAAAAAAAAAAACTAGAGAGAATCAAGTATCAACATTATTAACTTAAACAAAACACAATTATTATTGTGAGTTGACCCACTAAACAACATATCCTTTTGTGATAATTAGCTAGGTAGCCTAACAACCACCACAAGTCTTTGTCGAGTACTTGTGCAAATGATCACATATTAAGTGGTTTAATTTGATCTCATATACATATATTTAATTTTTTAGAATTATGACCTTACAAATTTGATGGCACGTCTATTCACTCCATAATTACTCATTAACCAACAAATTAATCCGTATCAAACATATCGACATGGCTAACTTACGTGTGAACTAATCCTTCGTAATTACGTTCTTGACAAGCGACAAAATGGAAATTTTCTAAAACTTACTCTTGATGTATACTACAAAAAGAGACACGTTTTAGAGACTAAAATCTTGAGTCAATACTAATTTTTATAATGTATGAATCAAGTGTACTAATTTTTCTTTTGTATAATACTATTAAATAAATTATACTCGTCATGGAGAAAACAAGTTTTATATGTGTAATACAAAGAAGACAGTGTCCTATATGTGACAAAGATCGCAGAATCTAAGCTAAAAGTGTATTTTTAAATATGAAATTTATTTCACTAAAACATGCTAACTTGTTTTATACTGAAATTTGGATTGCGTGACGAGAGATATACTCTATAAAAAATCCAATAAACTACTAGAACTATGGAAGAAAAATTTTAATAAAAAGAAGAGAGAGAATTATTCCCCGTCACATGAAATTATACGTACACCATGTTGGAGGCTTGGACCCTATGTTTTAAAAACCAGAACCGGAAGTTGAGCCGAACGACCCCAAAAAAAGTTTGGACCGGGGTCGGATCGGTCTGACCGGATTGAGTCGGTATGACGTCATAATAAATATTATATATATATATATATATATATATATATATATATAATATGCATAATTTTTTTTAAAAATCAAAATATAGAGTATGATAAGTGAATATAAAGTACTTGGATTTGGAAGAACGATAGAAGAAAAAAAAGGGTGTGGGTCACGTAGACACGTTGTCTTGAGGCAATTCCATGTGCCCACATGCCATTGCTATTCCTATTCCTAATTTTCTCATTAAATCCCTCCAAAATCAAAACCCCTGAAACAAACCACCACAAAATCAAGGGATCCGTACAATCCATGTAACCAAACAACCCCCTTCAATCAAACTCAAAAGAATGGAGAAAAACAGCAATGGTGGGTTCGTTAGGGCAGATCAAATTGATTTGAAGAGGTTGGACGAAAAATCGAGAGGCACTTGAAATGTGGCTTTGACTTTGGAAAAGAGCAAGAAAAGGACTCAAGATGATTTTTTCCATCCCCCCGCCTCCGCCGCTTCTTCCAGCCATCTCCGCCTCGCCGCGCCCGCGACCTCTACTTCACGGGAGGCGAGAGGCGTGAGTGGGAAATCGACCCGCTTAAGCCGATCATTAAGAGCGCCCCCGCACGCGGCACGCTTTTGGACCGGCCCACCGTGGTATTTACGGCAACGATGTCGCCGGTGAGTCTCCGGTCGTTGTTTGTTAATTTCTCGATTAAATCGTTTTCAGTAAAAAAAAAATTATTATTTTAATGAAAACCGGTCAAAACCGCCGGTTTAACGGTTGACCGGTTTCCGGTTTTGACCGGTTTTCAACCGGTTTTTCCGGTTTTAGGGATAGCGGCCCAATAGCGGTTTTATATACTTGTTGGGGAATGAGTTGCACAGATATATTCGGGGTGAATATTTAAATACAAATTTAATCCTTTAATTATTACTAGCATGAATTAATCCTATATTAATTCAAATAATAATTACAACAACATATCATGCATATAATAAGCCCACGAAACCCACGACGCGAATCTACGGTTTACGTGAACGCATCTCTCTTGGGATGACGGTGATCCGGCTGATTAGACTAACCAAAAGAACTTCCCAAGTATTCCCTTAATCCTGCTCGACAATCCAATTGGAAGGATACTTTCATGAACAATTAACAAAAGGAAAAAATAAACTTTGTTGCACCACTTTCGTGGATTTGCTAATTTTTCCAGCATATGAAATTGTTCTTGGAAATGAAACAATCATCCCCTATTTATAGGTGAGAGGTGGTCGATTTTTTCAGTAGAAAACCAATGTGGGAAAAGACTTTTCTTGATCACCAAGAAATCTTGAATATATCTCCTATATTCTTTTTCCCATAATTAAAATATTCCACAAAAATCCCACTCCCTCAATTTATGGAATTTTTGAAAATATTGGTCTTGCAAGATTCCAAGATTTTGGATCTTCTTGAATTTATGAGATATTATTGTATTTCAAGAAATACATATCTTCCATAATATCTTTTCAAGAAAATCAAGAAAATCTTTCTTGCCTATTATTTTCAAATTTTCAAATACATATCTTCATTTCATAACAAAATTCAAAGAAAATCTTTCTCCCAACATATCTATGAATTTCGAAATTTTAGTTGGAAAAATAAGCAACAATATTTATTTTATTTTAATCATTTTTTTCAGTTATTAGACTATTTGTTGGGCTACTCAGGGGGCCTTTAGGAGAATTAAGATTGAACCTTCTAATGGACCTTGAATATCTAATATTGAGCCACAATATAATTCAAGCCCATAAATATTAATTAATCCCACTACATAATTAATATTGCACTATCCATCTTAACCCATATTACAGTCAATATGGCTCCCGGTCATTTTTTCCCGTGTTTAAGATTATCTAGCCCATTAATTAATTCAAGCCATTGAAATAGCTTTCCATTAATTAATATATTTTATCCTTGGTCAAGGAACGGTTCAACATTATTATCCATACCGGAAACTAATTCCACTTGCAAGATTTGGTATGATAAAGCTTATGAACCTCCCAATGGGACAAATCAAACAAGCGTACTTGCACACGATTCTTCGTATTATATCTTAGCAATCACATGTGACTAATAATATTGCCCATGATAAAAAGTATTGAATCTCATTGATTCGCTACCCATGATAAGTCAAAGCAATAGTTACCAATCCCACGTGATCCTATTTAAGGGACGAAGATTAAGAAATAACGAACCACTGAGGTCTAATTCTTCCTTATTCAGTTCTGAAGAATTTATCCTCCCGTAGGTCCTATTCAGTGCATCAGTCATGCACTAGTGTAATCTCTTGGTCAAGACAAGCCAATCTGAGCCTTACACTTCAACCTTTCACGATGGGTTGTTCATTTTCATCTAGGTCATGAATAACGTACTTTTAGTTACAAGGGACTGTTAATTTAATCTTCTGTGATCTGGTATCACTAAATTAACTACAATGTAACACGTACGAATTATTGAACAGTTATGCAGTAAATATATGTAACATTCAATAATATTTAAAGCATCAGTGATAAACAATTTATTTCAGTAAATAAGTCTGAAAATTCAGTTTCGATTATATAAAGTAAAAAATATACTTTTTAGTATAATCCCAACAATACTGCTATTGGGCCGGTTCAGAGCGGTTCTCCGGTCGGACCGGGTTTTTAAAACAGAGCTTGGCCCAAATGGGAATGAAATGATCATTTAAAAGGATTGGCTTTTTTTATTTTTTTGAAGGGACATTTAAAAGGATTGTTTTTAAAAGTGTGAAGGGGATGTTTTTGAAATAATTATGTGGGTTTCACCATTCGATTTTTAGTATTTTTTGAGGTCGTCGGGAAGCTAATTGCAGAGAATAAAAGTTTTTTGATCCCATAACTTTTCTATAATTTATTTTTAGTCCCAAAAAATTTAACTTTTCAATTTTGGTCCCATAACTATTTTGATTGTCCAATTTTAGTCTCATTTTCACCGAAAAACATAAATTTAGTCTTTTTTTTAAAAAAAAAACTTAAAATTTTCACACTTGGGAGAAACTTTATTGTTCTTTCAAATTTTTTAGAAAAATGAACTTTTCTTTTAATAGTTATAATGTCCACATCAGATACAAGCTCGAAAACTCACATTTTTCCGATGTTTGACTTGCGAATGACTGAAAATGATAAAATTTTCTATTTTTCGATAAAAATAGGACCAAAATTGGACAATCGAGATAGTTAGGGGACCAAAATTGAATAGTTAAATTTTTTGGGACCGAAAACGGATTACAGAAAAGTTATGAGACCAAAAATCTTTTTTTCTCCTAATTGCACTATGTTTAGAAAAAAAAAAACCCCTCTGTAAAGAAAAGATTCCTGCTCCCTTTCTAAATTGAACTCCAAATAAGAAAATAAAACAGATTCATCGTAATATGATCTTTTTTCCATGTACAAAATTGGACACTGTGAAACAGTATAAACCCCATTAGATCCAGTTTAGTTCCGGGATTGATCGGGATAGATCAAGATTAGAACCTTTATCCAACTAATTTACCTTTTAATTTGTGGGATGAAGACTCATGATATATTTTCAGGTTGGATATAAAATGGATTAAATTCCTTCCATGGAGGGATATGTCAATCTCAAGTGAAAAGTTGAATAGAATATATCTCAATTGCAATATTACAATGTTATCATTCTATTGTTTGGATATATTCACAAGAAAGAAGTGTGGTTTCAATTTAAGGGTATTTATGATATATTAATAGGCATCTCATCTAATCTCTCATTCTAAACATAAATATTGATTTTTCAGTACATGAATCCAAACACATATCTTGATTTAAACAATTCAGTCCAATCAATTTAATTATCTTACTAAATTCCACTCAATCCTACTATACCTAATCAATTCAATCCTTGAACTAAACTCTCCCAAATAAATTTCAACAACCACTTCACTCGTTTTCGATATTGGCCAAACTTGCTTCTGCGCCCCGATTTTTCACACGCCGGGTCGGGTCGGGGAAAGGATCCCCTGCCTTTCCGAGGTTTGTATGGGCAGTTATTACAGTTGTTCAATCAAACTGTCAAACATCAATACGTGGCCACGTGGGCCCGGTTAGGTGTGCATTATTGGGTTTAGGATTAGGAGCTGAGAGTTGAGACCATACACGTTTCTGAGGAGGCCCTATGCTTAAATTTTGAGGTGTTGAGACACTCTGCCTAAAATTTGTTTGATTTCACATCACTATTATAATTTTCTCTCTCAAGTTGCCACGTTTATTTAATTTATTGAAAAAATGTTTGCCACATTAGTGCAACTACAATTGGTGGAGGGATTAAGACTTGTGATTGAATATCCACCTGGGGAAGGGAGCATGCAATAAAAAAAAATGAAAAATTAGCAAGAAATTGAGTATTAATTGACCAACGTCGCTGCTAAAACAGTGGAGTAATGAACAAAGTCTCTTGTACAACTGATGTACGAATTTAAGATTCGTGCACTCGTCTCAATCCTACCCATATGTATTTATAGAATATATATAATATATTCAATGGATCAAATATTTTTTTAAATGTGTAATTCTGTTGCATGAGTGCACGATGGATTTGATTGCATAAGAGATCCATCGAGAGTAATGAGGATATGGTGGTGAAGGGCTATTCGTTATCCGCCACGTAATTAATTAAGGGAGCTTATCTTCCTAGTAAATAATACGCATTTGAATTTCTGAAAAAATTAATACGAATTCGTACGTCTTTTAATCCAATATATATTGGCGCCGGTGCGTAGTAATTGTACTTTTCGTATTAAGCTACCGACATACCAATAATATTACAGGAAAAATATAGAATATCTACTAAATTTTTCAATATGGCTACAAAATTTTAAAAAAAAATTATAATTTTGTCCCTAAATAGTACGGATTACTACGATTTACCTACAAATTTTTTAAATCATATAAGTATTTTCATTCCTTAAATTGTATACAAACAATGACAAAAATTGTGTGAAAAGTTTTCACGGTAAACCGGTTAAGAAGTGTGACTCAGACATTTCTTAAATAGTGTGATTTTTCTTCAGAAAAGTATTACTCATAAAAAGTGAAGGTTTTTATATTATAGCAAAGGGTGTCGTAGTGATAACTGAAGGGTGTGACTTATATTACTAAAAAGTGTGTCTGTTAAAAAAAAAAACTAATTTTACGGTGAACAAGTTTCACAGCATACCAACTCACAAACAATTTGTCTATAAAAATATAATTCATTGACAAATTTATTTGCATGTCATTAATTTCTAACTGCAAATTAATTATCTATGAAAGTACAATTTGTCTAGAGAATTATTTGTTTAGATAATTTATTTGTCTATAAAAATTACAAATATATATGTAATTTGTTTGTAGATAATTTTATTTATTTACTAAAGTTCTAAAAATTCATAGTCAAATTGTAGCAATCTTTACTATTAAGGATTATAAAAAATTTCGTACGTGATTATTTATTTTCTTGAAGTGATAGATTGGGACCTGTGTTTTAAAAAACGGATCAGACCGACTGGACCGACCGGTCGACCGCTATGACTTGGCCGTAAAATGCTATATTCTTAACTAGCAGTTACCCCACAAGAGTATGGGATCACTGTAGCAAGGGTAAGTATTTGGACCAAGTAGTATCGAACCCAAAGGAAGTTTCGTATGCGTGTAAATCCCTGGAAATCTTTGCTTCGTAACTAATATGGATGCAATTTGATAGTTCTATTTCACTACTATTGAATCAACAGAAAATAAGCAAATGACAAAGATTACACTAACTTCAGATGAAGTGCAAATATTGGAGAATATTGCTTTGGACAGGAATCCCTACGTATACTATCCGAATTGGTTTGGCGACGAGCACTATCGTGGTGTACAAAAGAGTAATCCTAAGTGTACTGAAACTAGGCAATCAACTTTCCTAATCCCGCACTAAATCAGGTACAACAAAAGCTCGGTTTTTATTCCCGACTACTCAACTAATACCCTCTTTACCTCACATACCAAATAACCAAGTTATTAAGATTGTGCTTAATTACTATTGCCCTTATTCAAGTTGGGTGATGCGGTCGCCTCCCTAAATGAATCGGTATATTACCAACCCCTTCACAAACCCTCTCCTTAAGCCTATTCGTTGAAAAGAATGATTCGGTCGTCCTCTCTTTAACAACTTTCGTACTCAACTCAACGGTTTTATTGAATTAGTTATTCAAATTAGCAAATTAAGAAAATTATCTAATTTACTCCTCGAATCATCCTAATCGCCTCACCAATTCACTATTTCTACGAGATCATCCTATCCAAAGCAATCAAAGGTTTAGCTTACCATATTGATTGTCAAATCACAAATAACCAATTTACGAATAGAACTCATTAGGCAAGAATGCATAAACCAATTCAACTATGATTATTCAATGGAATTCAAATAGCAAAAACAAGTATTGAATCAAATAATAACATAAACCCTAGAATTCTTGCTCAGGAAATCAGAAAAACTGATAAATTCTATAAAGCAAATTCAGAAAACTAGAATGTGAACCAGTAAATTATGTGAATCAAATTGTGTTTCTCGTGGATGAATTTCTCTCCTTCTATTTAGAACCCTAGGATGCCTGTTCTTCTCTTTTTCCTATCTAATTCCCATCCTTTTTCTTCTCCAAAAACGTCCCCCTTCTAATTTTTCCCGTCTGCCTTATATATCCCGCTTCTCAGACCGCTCGATCATGGCCTTTGGTCGAGCATTATCGCTCGACCACTTAGTTTGGTCGAGCGCTTCTATATCGGACTCTCTTGAGCTCGAGCACCTTCCTTGGTCGAGCGGTTTCACTCGACCACACCTGGTCGAGCGCCTATTGGTCCCTGGACTTGTGCCCGCTCGACCGCATTGGTCGAGCTCTAGGTGCTCGACCTCATCCTTCTATCACCTTTCTTCACTCCAACTAATACTTTTCAGTATTTCTTTCATATCTTTTCAACCGGGAGTCCGATTCATGCACCGCGAAGTCTCACGAGCTCCATTTTCAGCCCTCTTTCCTGTTATTCAAACCAAAGAAGCAAATTCGTGATTTTATACAGATTATGCTCAATCACCACAAGAATATCACTAAAAACACTAAAAACATGGCCAAAACTCGCTCGTAACTCACTCAATTTCACCTCTAATCAACTCCCCCAAACTTACAATGTTGCTTGTCCCCAAGCAATGAAATTATAAATTGAGTGAAATTGACAAAACAAACCGAGATACCAAATCATGCATGCAATTGCTTTCAACTTTCAATGATTCGGTCACCCAAACACAAACTCATCCTCTTTTCTCCTGCTCATGGACAATCAATAAAACTCACCAAATCAAACATGGATGTGCTCTCGACGGTGTGTTTCACTCCCTCACAAGTGTTTTCTCAATAAGTAGGGACACTCAAACAATCAATCACACAAATCAGTGACCATATGCTTGTAAATACTCTCAACATCGATCACATTCAATGTATTCATACCGGATCAACAAGGACTTGCACTAGGTTGTAACGGAAGGCTCTTTGGACGGTTGGGATAAGTATATGGGAAACTGACTCAATGAGTAGAGAATAAGAAAATCGTAGTCAAATTATTTCAATCTAAGGGATGAAAGTTCTGTTACCAAATGCAATGTTATTTACATCTTTTTTTCTTTTCAATTCTCCCTCCCCCAAACTAAAACACATCAACCTTTCCTTTCTTTTTCCTTTTTTTTTTTTTTTTTCGAGCAAGAATGTATCTTTTCTGTTGCTCAACTCACTCTTATTTCTTTCCCATCCTTCCACAAGCTTCCCATTAAGTTGTTCATGGATACACTTAACCCATCACTTATTTACATCAACCAATTTCACCCCCTCATTTAAGACCTTTCATATTCTCCACTCAATTTTGGACAAAAGAGTTTTAAAACGGATATGGCTTAAATCTGCTAACAAAAGATTAGGCCTCAGGCTCAAACGGGCTAGCAAGGGAAAAATGTCATCGGTTGGGAAATTTGGGCTAAAGTGACTTACAAATCGAAACATGGCCTATGATCACTTCCGACATGCAATACAAGACACAATCAAGAAGAGAGAATATCCACAAGTTCTAGCACCTCAAAGGTGATGATTCACACACAATGAATGAGATGAATATGATGAATTTCAATCTCTTTAAAGGCTCAAATCTCACGGTTATTCACATCCATGCCTAGACCTAGCAACTAATGTCTCATGCCACACAAATATTCAAAAAGAAAAATCGCAAGTGCACGACTTCCCTTTCAGATCCACCTTACTCAAAACTAAACACATTCTCAAGCACTCAATCATTCCACAATTACTCAACCAAGCATTCACACTTAAAGTAAAGCAACATATAAGCAAGCAGGACATCAATCATCAATGAAATTAAGCAAATTCACACCCACTTTCATGAATACCATGAGATAGCCAGTTTAAGTACATGCCCAAATAGAATAAATGAAAGAGAAAAGAAAAATGCAAGAGTTAGAAATTGGGGAGTTCCCCATCTACTGTTATTGCTCTGGAGGTGGTGGAGGGCGATACATAGGGTGATCCTCTCCTCTTACCACCTGGGGTTTCAAAATGTACCTGCACTCAACATCCTCAAATACCCGAGATCAAAACACCACAATATAACACAAAACATACTAAAATTACACCAAAAACAAATGGGTTGCCTCCCATTCAGCGCTATTTTTAAGGTCCTACTGCCGGACCGAACTTACTTACTTTCACTAAGTGAAGACCATGTTACCTCCTTTGTCTTCATAGGACCAACCGATGCCCAATTTGTGCTTACGTAGCACTTTGATGAGTCTATCTAATTGATCATGAGAATAAGAAGAAGAAACAATAACAGGGTACCTTTCATTATCGTCCAAGTAGGCGTACATAAGGTGGTCCGATAATAACTTCAATTCCTTTTTAGCTTCCAATGGTGGGGTTTTGTCGAACATCGCCTAGAAAGGCTTCTCCTCCAAGTGCAATTCTTCTTCTTCCCCCACTTGCGTCACCTCCATCTGCTTCAATTCTTCACTAGTGAGTGTGTCATCAGCGCAAAGATCGATCATATCAACAAAATGACAACTCTCATCCCCCATTGGATATTTCATTGCCTCATAAAGAGCAATTTTTATCTCTTGATCATCCACCGTGATTTTTCCATTCGCCACAGCTAATACCATCTCAGTCGTAGCCAAGAAAGGTCTTCCCAAGATTAAGGGCACATGCTCATCCTCCTCCATTTCGAGGACTATAAAGTCAGCTGGAAAGACATGACCATCCACTTTCACGAGAACATCTTCCACTACGCCTTGAGGTCGAGTGATAGATCTATCGGCTAGTTGAAGAGTCATCATAGTCGGTTCCAGTTCTCCACAGTTCAGCATCTTGAATAATGATAAGGGCATAAGGTTGATGCTTGCCCCCAGATCACACAAAGCTCCCTTCTTGATTCCATTCCCAATGTCACAAAGAATCGTGAAGCTGCCCGGATCCTTCAATTTTGGAAGAAGGGCTTTGTGCACCATTGCACTCACTTCGTGATTCAACTGAACGAGCTCAGGTTCATCAACTCTCCTCCTTTTGGCAATTAGGTCTTTCAAGAACTTTGCATAATTCGGCATCTGCTCCAATGCATCATAAAAAGGTATGTTTATGTGCATTTTCTTGAATACCTCTAAAATTTAGCAAACTTCTCGTCTAACTTCTTCTTCATAAACTTTTGAGGATAAGGAACAGGAACCACAGATTTAGGCACCCCCCATTCATCCCGTTCAGTTTCTTTCACCTTGAGCCTTTTTTCTCTCGAAGTCTTCCACTTTGGTACCCTTTCTTCATCAACACACCCTTCTTCCACTTTTTCTTTCTCTTTTTCTTGCTTTCCACTTTCTACCTCTTCAACTGGCTCATCATCTTCCACCTCTTTACCCTCACTATCTTCCTCAACTTGCCTATGATTTTCCTCCACCTCAGCCGGTAATGGAGGTCCATCATACTTCTTCCCACTTCTAAGCTCAATAGCTTTGCACTGTTCCTTCGGATTCACCTCGGGCATAGATGGGAATTTACTCGTCTCTCTACCTACTGACTTCGCTATCTGTCCCATCTGATATTCAAGCGCATTAAATCGCCTGTTGTTTTCTTGCTGCATCCTCTGGAAATCTTGCTCTCTCTTCTCGTTCTTCTTATTCGCCTCTTTCTGATCAAATTCAAGAGAAAATAATCTCTTTTTCACCTCCTCACCTTGTTGCACAAGAAGTTGCAACATCTCAAAGCAACTGATGTTCCGCCTTCTCCACCAGGAGGCTTTGAACCCGGATCAACACCTGGTGGAACAGTGATTCTAGCCTTTGGATTTCTATAGGAAATATTCTCGTTCTTTCTCCACTGATTCGGATAAGATGTAGAACCTCCTTGATAGTTTGAATTGTTCTGCCATTGGTTCTGTGAAGGTGGTGGACCCTGAGGCATAAAAGGTTGACCAGAGGTAGGTCGCCCTTGCTGATAATTTCCCTATTGGTAGCCCTGCTGGTTGTAATTAAGCCTCCCCATATAGCTGGCCTCTTTCTGCTGAAATACCGACTGGTCCATAAACTCATTCGCCTCGTTGCTTCCCCCCCAAACTGTTGGCTAACCTGAATATTACTGATTTTCTCCATCATAGCCATCAACAGCTTCTGAGTTCCAATGCTGTCTTCCATCTGATTCACACTCTGACGTGATTGATCAGAATTCCATTCCCCAGCATTCTTAACTCCTTCCACAATTTCTCTGCACTCCCGGGCACTCTTATTCAGAAAACCACCATCTGCACAAGCATCGAGGTGCTTTTGCTCGTTGTAATGGATTCCACAATAAAAATAGGCCACTGTATCTTGCTCACTGAACCCATGCTGCGAACACTCAATCAACAAATTGCGGTATCGCTCCCATGCTTGACTGAGACCCTCATTCGGTTTTTGACGGAATGTAGATATCTCGGTCCTTGCCTTCATTGTTCTGGATGGAGGGTAAAAACGCTCCAAAAATGCTCGCTCCATTTGAGCCCAAGTGGTGATACTTCCTCGGGGAATTGTGTTATCGAACCAATCCTTAGCTATCCCGGTCAGTGAGAACGAAAAACAATCTGAGCTTCTTTGCATCCTCCGACATCCCATTGTAGTCAAATGTCGAAAAGCAATCATCAAAAAGTTCCATAGATGAGTGTTTGGATTGTCTCTCCCAACCTCTCCTCGGAACTGGGAATCAAGGAGCATCTTAAGGATCCCCGGTGAAATAGAGAAGTTGTTAGTTTCCACCCTTGGCAAAGCCACTCCATCATAATGTCTTTGAGGTTGAGCCTCAAACATCCCTCGGATAGCCATCTCAGGATTTCCTCCCCTAGGGTGGTTTTGTTGGTTTTGGTAAAGAGGGTTGTAGTGTGGATTATAGTTCGGGTTTGGTTGGTAGTTTTGGTTCGGCTGGTTTTGGTAAGGTGGATTTTGGTAAGGTTGGTTGTTGTATGGATGATTAAGGTTTTGGAAGTTTTGATTTTGGTTTGGGAATTGGTTTTGCTGGTTTGGTTGGTTGGGATACTGTGGTTGGTTTTGGGGGTATGGTTGGTTTGGCTGTGGGTTCGGGTTATTAATCCCTTCTGGTTGCAACTGATTCTCTTCGTTCCCTCCATTTCCATCCACATTCAACCCGTCATTCCCTACCGCAACCATTCTCCTCTGAAAAGCTCGATTCCTTCTTGCTATAGTTTCAGGGTCTAGTTCAGTTCAATCAACGCTCGTTTCTCCTTTTGAGCGTGTTCTCATAAACCTGAAAATTCAAGCAAAGAAATCAAATGCAACTAGCACAAGAATATAGTAAAAACATAAAAGAAAACACCCACTACTAGCTACTAATCTATTTCCAAGTTTTACACAAGACGCATACGTCACATCCCCGGCAACGACGCCATTGACTTGGCCGTAAAATGCTATATTCTTAACTAGCAGTTACCCCACAAGAGTATGAGATCACTGTAGCAAGGGTAGGTATTTGGACCAAGTAGTATCGAACCCAAAGGAAGTTTCGTATGCGTGTAAATCCCTGGAAATCTTTGCTTCGTAACTAATATGGATGCAATTTGATAGTTCTATTTCACTACTATTGAATCAACATAAAATAAGCAAATGACAAAGATTACACTAACTTCAGATGAAGTGCAAATATTGGAGAATATTGCTTTGGGACAGAATCCCATTATATACCATCTAATTGGTTTTGCGACGAGGACTATTGTGGTGTACAAAAGAGTAATCCTAAGTAATCGAAATTAGGCAATCAACTTCCCTAATCCCGCAAGACTAAATCGTGTACAAGAAAAGCTCGGTTTTTATTCCCAACTACTCAACTAATACCCTCTTTTACCTCACATACCAAATAACCAAGTTATTAAGATTGTGCTTAATTACTATTGCCCTTATTCAAGTTGGGTGATGCGGTCGTCCTCCCTAAATGAACCGGTATATTACCAACCCCTTCACAAACCCTCTCCTTAAGCCTATTATTTGAAAAAGAATGATTGATTGGTCCTCTCTTTAACAACTTTCAGACTAACTCAATGGTTTTTATTGGATTAGTTATTCAAATTAGCAAATTACGAAAATTATCTAATTTACTCCTCGAATCATCCTAATCGCCTCACCAATTCACTATTTCTACGAGATCATCCTATCCAAAGCAATCAAAGGTTTAGCCTACCATATTGATTGTCAAATCACAAATAACCAATTCTTAATAGAACTCATTAGGCAAGAATGCATAAACCAATTCAACTATGATTATTCAATGGAATTCAAATAGCAAAAACAAGTATTGAATCAAATAATAACATAAACCCTAGAATTCTTGCTCAGGAAATCAGAAAAACTGATAAATTCTATAAAGCAAATTCAGAAAACTAGAATGTGAACCAGTAAATTTATGAATCAAATCGTGTTTCTCGTGGATGAATTTCTCTCATTCTATTTAGAACCCTAGGATGCTTGTTCTTCTTTTTTTCCTATCTAATTCCCGTCATTTTTCTTCTCCAAAAACGTCCCCCTTCTAATTTTTCCCGTCATTTTATATATATCCGGGCTTAAGACCGCTCGATCATGGCCTTTGTCGAAGCATTATCGTCGACCACTTAGTTTGGTCGAGCGCTTATATCGGACTCTCTCAAGGCTTGAGCACCTTCCTTGGTCGAGCGGTTTCGCTCGACCACACCTGGTCGAGCGCCTATTGGTCCCTGGACTTGTGCCCGCTCGACCGCATTGGTCGAGCTCTAGGTGCTCGACCTCATCCTTCTATCACCTTTCTTCACTCCAACTAATACTTTTCAGTATTTCTTTCATATCTTTTCAATTGGGAGTCCGATTCATGCACCGAGAAGTCTCACGAGCTCCATTTTCAGCCCTCTTTCCTGTTATACAAACCAAAGAAGCAAATTAGTGATTTTATACAGATTATGCTCAATCACCACAAGAATATCACTAAAAACACTCAAAACATGGCCAAAACTCGCTCGTAACTCACTCAATTTCACCTCTAATCACGCTACTCGGTTAAGTTACCGGCCCTCTTTTATACATTGAACCGGTCGGGCGATCCATTCGGTCACGAACTACCAAAAAAAGTGAAAAGCGGTGCGAACCGGTGACCTGTTGAACCGGTTGCGCGCCGGTTCGACGTTATTTATTTATAAAAAAAAACTGTGATTTCTGCTTGCCGACGAACTCTGTCCTCCGGTGGCGACGTAGGCAGATGCTTTCCTCAGTGGATGAATTGTCTAAACAATGTTTATGTTGCTTGCCGTACAGATGCTGTGGGAAGTTGTCTGAGGGGAAAGGGTGGGAAGGCGCTGCGGCGCAGATGCAAAATTGATTTTGTTAGGGATTAGAATAATTTAGGGTTTAAAATATTAAATACAAACTCCAATATTCTTTTCCTTTGTTAGGGATGCTGCTGGGCTTTTTAAAAGTACTATACTGATTGGCCTCAACATTTTAAACTTGGCTGTAAAATAATGTGTTGAAATTTAAATAATTTTTTTTTTCTTTAAATGGAAAGGATCTTATAGATCAACAATAGGGCCAAAATCAGCCAAAACAGTATCCACAAAGGTATCAGGAATAACCGTAGAGAAAAAATGGTTCAACACAAGATAAACCAACCATTGCTAATCTATGGGCCAACACATTGTCCGTACGTCTCAACCAGACGAAACAAATGCTAGAAAAATAAGCGGACAAACTAAGAATATCACTAACCACAGTCCCAAAATAAGTAAGCCACGAGCTTGGTTGATGCAACACCTGAATTAAGATCTGCGAGTCCGACTCCACCACTAGTTTAGCCACACCTCTCTCCATCGCCCACTGTAGCCCTCTCAACACAGCTAGTGCCTCAACCATTCGAACCTCCAGTCCACGTCCTTGTCGCTCCGCAAAACACCACTCAACCTGCCCGTTGGAATTTCTGACGACACCAGCCACAGCGGCCTTCATCGCACGTATCGCTGCATCACAATTAAACTTTAACACTCTCATCAATGGCAGCTTCTAGGTCTCAATTTCCACACTTCATCTCCCCGTTCGAGCGTCACCCCTAACAGCCATCAGAAAATCAGTTCGCTGCACATCTACCATGACTCCCAGCTAGGCAGCCGTCGTGCTCTTGTTCGAGAACTAGAGTTGGTTCCTCCAATACCAAATACACCATAACGACGTCGTAAACCGAGTTGTTTCCTTTTCGCCCAACTAGTTCAGAGCTGCCCTCACCCATTCCTCCATCGATCCATTCATGCACACCGGCCGTACCATCACAACATCCTCTCCAAAACTCCCGTACCCATGAACAATCCCAAAGTGCATGCTCCGTTGTCTCCAATTTGTCCCCACAATGCTTGCAAAAAGGCGAGACATCAACACATCGACCAACTAAATTAATGCACGTGGGTATAATTCCATGCAAAACTCTCCACATAAAATGTTGAATTTTTGGAATCACCCTTAGTCCCCAAATGCGCTACCAATAGCCTTGCGCATCGACATCCCTCTGCCGCTGGACGTCAAAATATCCAGAACTTACTGACCATCCTTGGTAAACTTCCATGCCATCATATCTTTCCTCTCCCTATTGCCCAAAGGGATTTTACAAATCTACTCCATCTCCTCCTCCGAGAACAAACCCTCCATTTTCGATCGATCCCATGCTCCCGACTCATCACTGATCAACTCACAAACCCTCATCTCCTCATCAATATCACTATCGGCTAGCAAAGTTCCAGGAGTAGCTCCATCCAGTAACCAAGGGTCTCTCCACACTCTAATATCTCTCTCATCCCTCACAATCCAGCCCAGTCCCTCCTTCAACACCTCCCGGCCCTCCAAGATGTTTCTCCATGTGTAGCTCGGTGCGAAATCCAATTGTGATGATATGAATGAGCCCTGTGGGAAATATCGGGCTTTTAGCACTTGGGCCAGCAAAGAATGATCATCTTGAACTAATCTCCACCCCTGCTTAGCTAGGAGGGCCTTGTTAAACACTGTAATATCGCGAATACCCAAGCCCCCTCAGTCGACACAATCTCTCCCTCCTCAACTAATGAACTCTCTTTTCCTCCCCCTTTTGTCCCCATAAGAATCTGCATATCTCACCTGTAATCTTTTTAATTATATTGTCCAGAATTTTGAAATACATCATAAGGTAGGTCGGAATCGATTGAACAACCGATCGAACCAATGTAAGTTTCCCCGCTTATGACAAAATCCTACTCTTCCAGTCCTTTATCTTCTTTGACACTCTATCAACCAATGCTCTAAATACTGCACTTCGAGACCATCCCACCCTTTCCGAAATTCCAAGATACATCGCATGCTGCTCCACTCTCCTAACCCCCAACTCCCTCCACCCCCACTCCATTGCCACACCCCCACGAATATAATATCAGATTTGTTCAAGTTGATGGCTTGGCCCGATGCCCCTTCATAAACCTCCAAAATTTTCTTAACTTTCCGTAGCTCTTCCCGGGTAGCCCTTCCAAAAATAAGGGCGTCATCCGCAAAAAACAACTTCGAAACAACCGGTGCTCGACGACACACTCTCACACCATGCAATACACCCTTTTCCACCTCCATTATAATCATTGCTGAAAGAGCCTCTGCACAAAATAAGAACAAATAAGGTGATAACGGATCCCCTTGATGGAGACCTCTCGAGGGCATAAAAACATCAGACGACTCTCAATTAATAAGCACATAAAATGAGACAGACTTCACACACTTCATAATAAGTTCCATAAACCCCTCCCCCAGCCCAATCTTCAACATAACCCCCTCAAAAAATGCCCACTCCACACGATCATAGGCCTTACTCATATCCAGTTTAAAAGCAAAAGACCCTTTACTAACCGTTTTATTATTTTGCATGTAGTGAAAAATCTCAAAAGCCAACAAAGCATTATCCGTTATCAACCTTCCAGGAACAAATACAGACTGACACGGATCGATAAACTCAGACAAACAGATTTTTAAACGATTAGCAATAGTCTTCGTCACAATTTTAAAAATGACATTACACGGGCTAATGGGACGATAATCTGAAGGTAATAATGGCTTCTTAATTTTGGGGATCAACGAGATGTACGTATAATTAATACATCTCGGATCAGCCCAGCCATTAAGAACCTGTAGAGCCGAACTAACAATAGAGTCCCCCACAACATCCCAAAAAGATTGAAAGAAAACAACAGACATACCATCAGGGCCCGAGGCCTTAGTAGGATGCATCTGTGCAAGGGCCCGTTTGACTTTCTCCTCCATGAACGGCTGTGCTAACGAAAGTCTCGCCTCCTCCGTTGCCTTTTGCTCTACAACTTCGATCACCTCTGTCATATTCAGATAATCCTTTGCTGTAAAAATGCATGTAAAGTAATCAACAAAGATCCCCTTCACCACACTCTCATCTGAGCACATGACCCCATTTTCATCCAGAATTTCATTAATCGTATTCCGTCTCTTTCTCCCACTGGCAATCCTGTGAAAAAATGGAGTATTTCTGTCCCCCTCCCTCATCCAACTAACTCTTGATCTCTGTAGCCAAAACAACTCCTCCTTCCTAATCAACGCTGCAATCTTATTTTCTAGTGCTCTAAGAAGTGCACCACCTCCAATCGACCGAAAGCTCTATGTAACCCTTCCAATTCTTTCTTACACAAAGTAATTTGCTTCAGAAGATCCCCAAAATACTTCCCGTGCCATGCAGCTAATGCCCTTCCACACCCCTGGATATCCGAGACCAGTCCCACCGGCCCATGACACCCTGCCCCATTCCAAGATCTCCTCACAATCTCCTGGCACTCCTTTTCATTTAGCCATAAGGGCTCGAAATGGAACCTGTGTCCCCATCTCTTCGTCCCTCGTCTTCTTCTTCTCCGCTCCACAACTTTCAGCTCCACATGCAATGGACAATGATCAGATAAGGGCCTGGTCAAATGAGCTACCCGAGCGTTCGGGAAACGCGCCAACCATGCATCTGTCGCCACCACCCTCTCGAGCCTTTCCTGAATGTTTCCATCTCCCGATTGCTTATTCGACCACATGTACTCATGTCCAACAAATCCCAAGTCCCTCAACCTACACCTTTCCAAACAGTCCCTAAAAGCCACCATCCGACCCCCATTCACCGGTAGTCCTCCATTTTTCTCATGACCATACAGAATCTCATTAAAATCCCTCATACACATCCACGCTAAAGAGTCTACATCCCGCAAATGTTCCAACAATCTCCACGTCCTCCACTTGTTTGTACCCTCCGGGAACCCATACACCCCGTAAACCTCCAAGACCCCTCCTCATCCCCTACAATTGAATCAAATATGATTCTTCGAGAACGACACCACCTCAACATCACACTCCCTCTTCCAAAAAAGCCCTAGACCACCATATCTACCCCCTACACTAACACCACAATCCACTCCAAAGCAGAAAAATATATTTTAATATATTTTATCATGATTGACATTTGATCTAGATTGTTAAGTTAACCTTTAAATTACAGTATTAAATGTATGTTTATTTATTTATTTTATTATAATTTATATATTTAATTATATATTACGTAATTATGACGTCATACCTGCTCAACCACTTTAAAAACGGCCAGACCCGGTCCGACCAAAAACGCTAAGGTTGTCCGGTCCGATCGCCGCTTCCGCTTTTAAAACATAGATTGGGACACACCAAAAAAACTCGTGATTATTTTGGTGGGACAAGGAAAATTTTTTAAGTAATTAATTCTTACTAATACACATCCATAATCGAATCAATCCAACGTCCAAACTTATTAACAGATTATAGCAAAAAAATTTCATCCAAAATTATTGCTCCCTCCGTACCAAAAAAGTTTGTCCATTTTTTTTTGAGACGTTATTTAAAAATTTGCACACTCATAAAAAAGAAACCCCTTATTAAACTACACTCTCACAATATTTATATGTTTATATCAAATGTCATTACTTTTAAGACCCACACATATATTCCATTCAATTAATTCATTTATTTTATATATAAAAGTTTATCATAATACTTCTCAACACTTACTCACTACATTTTTTTTTAAATATGTGTGTATAAAAATTGGAGCAAACTTTGTTGGATGGAGTAACAGATTATATATATATATATATATATATATATATATATATATATATATATATTTAGCAAGTTGGTAAAAATGGAGTGAAGTTTTTTTTTTTTTTTAAAGGTAATCAATTACAATAATTTCATAACATAATCAATTATAATACTTCTTTCTATCATCGGACACATGATAATATCATTTCATCTCGCTGTAAACCGGAACCGCAATCACCACATGAGGGGGACCACCTGGAAACCGCAACTCGGAACCGCAATCCAACTACAGGCACCATATGAGGGAATAATATTCTCTCTCCGTTCTCGAACCCGTGACCTTAAAGTCTCATGTGGTGGAGCTCTAACCACTTTAACTATCCACACTTAAAAAAAAAAGGAGTGAAATTGAGTGTACAAATACTAATAAGGTGCACACAAGTTTATTGTTTCGTATATATTAAACTTGCATATATCTAATTTGTTACAACGCTTATTGGAATAGTTGTTGGCACCTAATTCGCTCTTTAAGGAAAATTGTCAAATGAGGCATACTTGTATGAGACTGACTTGTTGAAATTTACAAGCATGTAATACAGATAAAATATGCGCAGCGGAAATACGAATTCACGAACAACGAATTATAGACTGCATAATTGAAATAACGGAATACGTAAACGAAATTCTTACAGTTGTTCGTATGCAATTTCCTCCACTATGGTATCCACGTAATCCCCGTTCACAGACTTGCACAGATTTACCAGCGTTGAATCCCCATATGAACTTGCTAGAAAATTTCTACTCTAGAGATTTTATGAAGAATATTATTCTTGTGTGTATAATGAATGCCCAAGAACTCATATATATATAGGGGAAACACATCTTAAACCTTAAGCTATTTCGGTTGGGAAAAAAAAGTCCTAATCATATCCCATAGATTTGATTTCCATATATATATATATATATATTTTCCTATAATAATATTCTTTATATTATTTTGGAATTCTTATTTAATTAAATCCAATATAATTAAATAGTAATAATAATTAATTCCAAATATAAGTAATATTAATTCTCCATAAATTAAATATTAAATCTAATTTAATATTTAATCAACCAACTATAATATGTAAAGGAAAATTACTTGTTGTGTGACCCATAGACCCTTATATATCGAGCGATTAGTCAAACTAAGGTCTTAATTGAACCCTAGACAATAAATCAGTCATTCTTAATATATAAGATACGTTATGAGGAAACATGCAACTACATGTAACTGAAACGTGGGCTATTGTGATAATATCATTTCATTCGTGAATACCCGATTAAGTTTTGAACATGATGAGGTGTCTATTCAAATAACTTAATCATATTTTCTCATTACGCTAATTGATCCCGTTTATCACATTTGGACACAAAGTCCAAACGTGACGTGCATTGACCAATGACTAATGATCCAATTAGTATGAGAAGATAAATATTCTCTCTAAATCCACATTGAGGAATGAATCATTTTCTTGACTCAACTACTACGCACATGCACTTCGTGATGAACCCAATTCATGTCATATCCACCCATTAAGGGTGCAAGCGTCGGTCATGATCAAAGTTCACCACTCCATACATGTCGTGCGTATTGACCTCAAGTCAGAGGAGTATCACACCGCTCCCACTAACCGAGACACCCGTAGACACTTAAGTGGAATAACATCAAACCGTTTATCGGATGTGTATACCAATATCCTCTAAGGTATCTGTGCATCCATCATGAAATACCTAGTATCTCGTAGTAAGTGAGAACTACTACGTACACTCTCTAAGAGTATGATGCAGATCGCACACCAATCTCAAATGCATCATCAATATCCCATCCTTGTTCGGGGCTATTTGAAAACCATGCTTAAGTCATCTGAGATCTCACATCCTCAATGACAACATTGGTTCATGAGAACACATATAAGAATAAATGCAAACAATCAAACATAATATTCAAACAAGTGTATTGTCATACATTAATATTAAATGAACTATAATATTAAATCAAGTGAATATCATCGAGTATTATGTCCTTACATATGATTGTCTCTAGGACACTAATACTAACATGACTCACGATGAAACGAGATATAAATTGAGCATTGATATTTTAACACTTTGAAAGAGGTGGATGTAATTTTTAATAGGTTGTTGGCACCTAATTCGCTCTTCAAGGGAAATTGTCAAATGAGGCATAATTGCATGAAGACTGACTCACGATGAAACGAGATATAAATTGAGCATTGATATTTTAATATTTTAAAAGACGTGGATGTAATTTTTAATAGGTTGTATCTCGTCTCATGTATGAGACCATTTCATATGATTTTTTGTCTTCAAATTGACCCATCTAGCACTTCTATTTTATTTATATAAAAATACCTTTTATTTTGTCTAGATTCAACGAGTGAAATGTTTAATTATGCAGGATCCAACAACTGTGGTGAGTGTAGATGTCAAATAAAGATAGTGTCCAATCAGTTCCGAACATTTCGGACTATATATAGTATAATGCTAAACAATATTTCTGGTGGTTAATTGGTTCCACATGTTAATCAGTCCTTTAATCACCTTAATCCGTCTTAAACAACCCACATTATTTGTCATTCTAGAATCCAAAGAATATTCTGCTTTGTGCAAGCATTATGAGCATGCCATGTGTGCGTGGGACATCTCAATTATGCGTATTTCCACCTCCCCCGTTTCATGTTCGATTACAAAGGATAAAAATGTCCTTATTTACTCAATCACACTCTCTCAAACCACACAAATTAGTACATTAATGATTAATTTATCAGTACATGTACATGTACATGTTCGTTTTTTAAAATAATTAAAATATAGCAAATATGATGTAAGAAATTCTGCAATGAATCGAATCTTATTAACTTACTACTTGACCGTATTAATCATGTTACTTAAACTATTAGTCTTATCCATTTATCAATATTACGTGGTTTCTCTATCATTACTATTGATCTTATCTAACCTAATTTCTATTTCTATTAAAAATTATTAATTACCTATTCGGCTATTCCCCAAGTAGTATATACGTTCATCACTTTTGCTCACTGTCCCAAACTTTCACGGATTGATTTTTCTATTTCAGTTTTCATATTATATTATTATTTTACTTTACTAAATTTTTAATATATGAATTTATGGTGATTCGTTTAATATTTTTTATTATTGCACATGTCATTCATCTATTCTATAAAATATAAAATGAAACCCCAATTATAAAACAGATGATCTCATGCCAAATTTTCATCACCCTTCCAAAAATCAACTATATAAGCCACCACATTTCATAAACAAGTATCACCTAAAATAACAAACGAACCAAAATCATCCTCTGATTATTTTTTTTCAATTTAATATTTCCTCTCTCCTCGAAAATGAACGGCTTCGATACGGTTCATGCAGACGACCCGAAAGCCCCGCTCCTCCCGCTCCACGACCCGACCCACCGGTCTTGGAGCTTCGGTTCGTGCATAAACTCCGTTTTCACATTGAATAATTTGTGCATCCTGCTCGGGCCGTTACTCTGCGCCGTGACTTGCCTGTGCGTGAAGTTCAACGGCGCCGGCGCCACCGCCGCCACGAGCCGGAACATGCTGGCGGTGCTGGCGTGGATGTTCGCGTGGTGGATGACGGAGGCGGTGCCGATGCCGATCACCTCCATGGCGCCGCTGTTCCTGTTCCCGCTGTTCGGAATCTCCGCCGCCGATGACGTGGCGCATTCTTATATGGATGACGTCATCGCGCTTGTTTTGGGGAGTTTCATACTCGCGCTTGCCGTCGAGCATTATAATATACACAGGAGATTGGCGCTCAATGTAAGTCATCAAATTAAATATTCCTCTGTTTTTTTTTTTTTTTTTTTTTTAAAAATTTGAATCACCGGTTGAGGAATTTAATAACGATATGATCAAGGGTACTTATTCACATAAATCCCCGAATCCAGTGGTTTTCCATTTCAATTTGTGTTTTATTATGATTAATTATTTGGAATTAAAAATTAAAAGCTCTGTTTTTTGTTTTGTTTTGTAATTGTGTTTTGATAGTATGAAAATTAGGTGCGTATCGAAGTGGTCTTTCTATTTGTAGCTAAACAAAAGGAGGTAATCTGTATACGGATGACAAATGGGAATGTTAGATCATGATTGCATATTACATGCCCCATGATTGTTGGGTAAGAGTTTTAAGACTCTCAAGCTCAAAGATAAAGAAATCAGCCTACAGGTCATGATAAAACTTGTATATTTTGTAATTTAATCCATTTTTTTTTTTTAAAATAAAATTGAAATTCAATTTTTTATCTATAAAAATATTATCACATTTAATACAATACAATACCATAATTCAAGCTAAAATAGATATAAACTAAATTATCAAATTCACCATAATTTAACGAGAGGTCCAGAAATTAAAAATTCACAATAAAAAGAAAACTGTGTGATAATTGATGAAATATTATATATATTTTTATTATTATTACTATTATATTATATATTTATATAAAGAGTGAGGGGCGGGCTAGACCAAGCCAAGTAATTATAATATTGGTACCCAAGCCCGACCTGACCCATACACGAAGCGGGCCTAACCTGGCCCATTTTCAAAATGGATCGGACTTGACCTGACCCAACCGGGACGGGACATGGCGGGGCGTTTTGCCATCCCTAAATCTGTATGCTGGAAATAGAAAGTTAGATCACGATTGTTAACATATATTGTTGTGCTGTCAGGCAGTCACCCTTTCACAAGATAAAACTTGCAGAACGTGTCGTGTGATAAACTTTATTTTTGCCAGGTAGTTATTTTTTTTGTCACTATGTACTCCCTCTCTCATATCCCACTTTTACTCCTACTATATTTGTCTCATTGCATAAAAGAAAAAAATAACACTCAAATAACTATTATTTTAATATTTTTTTTTTTTTTTTTTCAATTATCCCAAATACTTTCACTTTTCATCCATTAAATATTATAAAAGCTCACTATTTATTATTTTAATATTATTTCTTAAGCAATTAAAAAAAAAAAAAATAAAACAAATATACCGGGACGGAGGAAGTACTCAATAAACTATTTTAATTTATATATTTACATCTTATATTTTATTCGTTGTATGTATATATAAATTATAAATATGTAGTCAAAAGAAGGTTTGCACTCCCACCACGCTTGTGACAATTGCCAGTCTTAGGTTTTATCTAGTATTACTAACTTCCCATTCAAATTTAGTACTCAACTTCTTTAATCCAAACAAATGTTAATCTCTAACGAGAGTCATTTTCAAGGTATCGCATCAATGATTATAAATAATTCCTCAATTTTTCAAAGAACTTAAATCTATTAATTAAAAAAAAAATCAGAATTGGAAATCCTCGTCCTAAAAGTTTTTACCTTATCCTGTGTAAATTTTACTCAATTAGACATGTTCTTTTCTGTATGCATTCGAATGTGTCTCAATAAAATAAGAACGCAATTAAAAGACGGGATTTCAATCTTGAAATATTAAAATTCAAAAACATATGCACCGTGCTAAGTTTTCATATACTCTTCTAGTATATAAAAAAGTAAATTAAGAATTTAGTGATGATATACGCGATTTTTTTTGTCACTATTTCAATCAATATATACAGCTCAATTATTAAAAATGGGCACCAAATATTATATGCAGATAACACTTGTATTTTGTGGCGAACCATTGAACCCGCCACTCCTCCTTCTTGGAATATGTGCCACGACGGCATTCGTGAGCATGTGGATGCACAACGTGGCAGCCGCCGTCATGATGATGCCGGTCGCCACCGGAATCCTGCAGAGACTGCCGACGGGGCCCACGCAGCCGGACCTCGTGTCCAAATTCTGCAAGGCGGTGGTTCTCGGCGTCACCTACGGGGCGGCGGTCGGAGGGATGAGCACCCTCACCGGGACAGGTGTCAACCTCATATTGGTCGGGATGTGGAAGAGCTATTTCCCTGAGGCCCAGCCCATCAGCTTCAGTACATGGTTCTTCTTCGGGTTTCCACTTGCATTGATTGTTTTTGTTTTCTTGTGGGCCATACTTTGCTTGTTCTATTGCAGAAAGGGGTCCGGTCGAGCCCTATCTGCGTATCTGGATAAAGCCCATTTGAAGAGGGAGCTTGATTTGCTTGGTAGACCCATTTTCATTCTCATTCACTAAATAATATCATCAATTTTTTATTTTTATTTTTGTTTTAATCAATAAATTGTTTTACATTATTGATTATATTATTAGTTACAGATTGGATGTATGGTTTTGTGACGTTGATTGCTATAATGCAGGTCCAATGTCTTTTGCTGAAAAAATGGTCCTAGTTATATTCTCGGTGAGTCACACGTTGCTTGTTCAAATTTGACTAGCTATAGTTTTTTTTTTTTTAATAACTCGGTCGACTAATTTGGGGGACCAGAAGTCACCGTCAACTAGTGGTATCTCACTTTAAGTCAGAGCTAAACTATGTATGGATTGACCCATCTCAAGGATTGATCGAATTAGCTATAGTTCTTTATTCTTACTGATTTAGAATGAATTAATTTATTTGAATGATGAAAAAACAGACTTTGATCGTGTTGTGGATGACAAGAGAAATTACAGATGACATCCCTGGTTGGGGGTCTTTATTCAATGGCCGTGCTGGCGATGGAACCGCTAGTGTAAGAATCATTACACTTCACAACTAATACTCTACAGTACAACAACTAATACCATTCAATCAAACTACTAATACTGATTGAGATTTACGATGATAAACAGGTGATGATGGCAACACTACTATTCATAATCCCAAACAAGAAGCAACCCGGTGAGAAGCTAATGGACTGGAACAAATGCAAGAAACTCCCCTGGAACATCATCCTCCTGCTGGGCGCCGGGTTCGCCATCGCGGACGGCGTGCGAACCAGCGGCCTGGCCGACGTCCTGTCGAAGCTTCTCGACTTTCTGGAAGACGCCCCCTACTGGGCCATCGCCCCGGCAGTGGCCATCATAAGCGCGGCCATCACTGAATTCACATCCAACAACTCTACAACCACTCTCGTCATTCCCATTCTGATTCAGATCGCCAACACCATGCATCGCCACCCGTTGCTGCTTATGGTCCCCGGCGCGATTGGGTCCCAGTTTTCGTATTTGCTGCCGACTTCCACGCCCTCCAATATTGTGGGGTTCACCACAGGTCATATTGACATTAAGGATATGATCATCACCGGGATTCCGCTCAAAATTGCTGGTATCGCTGCGCTCTCTGTTTTGATGCCCACATTAGGTAATTTTACTTTTTATTCAAGAAGTTGCGTGTTTCACTATATACATGTTGCATGTTACTTTGATTTGAAATGTGTGTTAACTCGAATTTTGTTTGTTCTTAATTGCAGGAGCATATGTTTTCCGGACGAATGAGCCATTACTAAATTTTTCTAGAATTAGTTAGATTGGTCTACATTTTTGGACTTGTAGCAAGCTTGTTTTTCTTGTTGTTGTTATTATTGTTATTGTTATATTTTTTTGGTTGAATGATAGTAAATGTAATTTTGTAATGTAAAGGGTGTCGAATCAATTTGGACATGCATATAAAGCTTGAAGACGTTGCTTCATAATTTATGGCAGGATCAATTTGGAAATTCGATCAATAGGTTTGCCATAATAAAAGCAAGATCTTCTAAAAGCAAGATCTTCAACTCTGTCCTTGGGAGAAACTATCTTTTTTTGAAGAGCCAGAAATTTGGATGAGGGGGGGCCAAAAAATATAGTTTGATGCTAATATATGTTCGATAATTTTTTTTTAGATATTTTATATGAACACCAAAATATATATATTCATTGTTAATAATCAATCTTAAAATGCTTTAATATATATATATTAAGACTTCAGAAGTCTCTTTTGCATATTACGAAAATCATACAAGAGAAATCACATGAGGAATAAAAAATTTACGACAGAAAATTATTTTTAAATCACACAGACCCTTAAATCACCTTGAGAGAAAAATAACAAATAGAAGAACATTGAATTTTTAGTACAAAATACGAAAAGGATTACATAAAATTTGGATACCTTATTCTTTTATAAGTCTCCCTTAAGGGTTAAATGCTTGAACTCAATTCTTGAATATTGACCCATTAAACTCATTTTCAACACATTTTTCTAAACCACTAAACTTGACTTATATCTTTCAGGGTCAAATGACATGAATTAAAAATTTTTTAAAAACCAGGTTCATACAAGTTTTTGTCCTTATTGCTAATGTTTGTGCAGTTGTTTGTAAATGAGAATGAAAAAGTTAAATAAGTGATAAATTGCCAACAAATAAAAGGTCTATCTATACACATAGTTTTGGGCTTAGATAAAGTATTAGATTCACCAACATTACAATAAGGGCCCAACCACACCTATGGGCTAATATATATACGTTGAATATTACTTCTATATATTATATATGTATATATTTTTAAAATAATATATTTATATATAGTATGAAAAACATAAAAAGTTAGGGGGGGTCATCGCCACCCCCAAGTATAACATAGCTCCGCCCCTGGATGCAAGTCAAGAAGATCAGACAATTTCTTGTAAAACAAACACATCTTAATTAGTGATTTTTAAAAGTGAAGCGGCTTCGTGTTTAAACGAGAACACCACAACGACTAAACTTATAGTAGTAAACTAAACATAAAGAGCTTACAAGCGGTTTAGAAACTTATTAACCTTCTTAATTTTGTTTAGCAAAATAAGATGTGTAACATCTTATAAATTCTTAAAATAAGTTCTTTAGAGTTTATAACCTCAAAAAAAAAAAAAATTGTGACACTCAACTTATTTTATGAAAATTGTAAGTTTACCTCAATATAAAAAAATAAAAAATACTTATAAATTTAATTAGCCAAACACTTTAACAAGTTATAAGTCATTTAAAAATTACAATTTAAATGTTTGATAAAATAAGTTTAGTCAAATGGCTCATAGTCAATCACCTAAGGAATGGGTCAAGCCCATTTCCATTAAGATAAGCAGGCCCCCAAATCCCAAAATCCAACCCTTGGCACGTGAGTGTGGTCCACAAAATTGCTTTCTCAGTAAATTAATTCGATTTACACCAATGCATTACGTATAATGAATATAGTGAAATTCAATTAAGTATTTAATCAATAGGAGATCAGTTATTCTTACTCCTAATTTTTCTATACTTACACAGATTTAAATATCTCTTTACTTTTCAATTTTGTATATTTATTCATAAAAAAGTTTGATTTGAGATTATAAATAAACTACTATCATATACTCAGAACATCGATGGATTTTATGTTGTTTAATTATATTAATTTTTTTTAAAGGTCAAATAATAATTCAAACTCAGAACCTCACGACACATGTAATAGTATTTTAAACACTTGAACTATTTCAATTCGTCCATATGAATATAAACTTTAGGCCCCTCCATTTATTAGCCATTTCAATAATTAATAAAATTAAAAATCATTTAAATTGATTAAAACCAATTTCTCCAACATAACACAACATATAAAAACATGCGGTTTTTCGTAGACAGAAATATCAATTGGAACTTCTATTCATAATCTAGTACTAATTAATATTACAAGTATCATAATCATATTCACATGCAATGTACAATTGATCATATAAGGTGAAATTAAAGGATCTCACAAAATAAAATTGGAAAAAACAGATTTGAGCTATATATATCCACACAATCTTGTACTACTATTCATGTTTATCACAGATACCAAACATACAAAATGAGAATTCACAAAGCACCTATAAATATCAACCCCTTCAACCCAAATACATCAACTCCCAATTAATAACCACAATATATATTTCAAAATGGCTACCAAATCTGTCTCTTTTCCCATCATGATATATATTATCACGGTGGCGTTGGGTGGCCGGAAAGCCTTGGCCCCGGGTCCCACGTCCCTTGCGCCGTATTCTGATGTTAGCGGTTTGGTCCGTATAAATGAAAAGGAGCCTCAAGTGATAGAACTTGGAAAATATGCAGTTGATGAATACAGCGTAGTGCTATCTTTGGGCTTTAAGTTGGTCTTCAATACCGTGTTGGAGGCGTTTTACAATGACAGTCAGGAAGGAAGAAATTATAGGCTGATTGTTACGGCCACTGACCACAAACAAACGAATAACTATGAAGCTGAAATCTTAGTCGATAAAAATAATCAAAACAAGTTTATTTCATTCGTAATAGATCATGCACTTTAATTACTTTTATAGTTGTGTTATAAGAACATGATAAGTGTGATATCCGGATCCGGATCCGGACCCTTCACCATTTACTTTCTAATATAATTCACACGTTTCATGTATTTTTATTATATTTAATACGTATTATCCATTTATTTATCATCTTATGTTACAAACTTATTACAATTGAGTTGGATACTTGACACTTGTACAAAATTAATGATAGTAAGACGAGCTGCACCGATCTATACAAAGATAATATAGGCTTGCATCCTATTTTAACCAATACGTGATTTGCGCATGATCGAGAATGATAAAGTTTTTATTTTCCGACGTGTTGGAAAAACGAGGGATAGGAAATCACCAACCTCTATTCCAGAATTGCAGCGGAAAATATCAAACCGGTTGAATTCATCGTACGCACTGGATTCTCTGATCCGAAACACAACCACAAGAATAGATTCACGGATTGCTTCCATAATCCACAATATTAAATGCCCTTGATTTGGTATATGCGTAATGTCTGTGACAAGATAATTTTTTTTCTCTTTTCTCAGTTTTCTGTCTTTCATGAAAACGTAGGATTGGAGCGGAAAAGAGAATTCCCGTATTTTGAATGAGAGAAAATAATATCCTTTTTATCCCTCCTTTTCTCCTGGAAGTTAATCTCTAAAACTTATCCACTTACATGTGTGGATAAATTATTATAATATAATAATTAATAATAAATTAATTATAATTATAATAATTACTTTCATATCCCACTCACACATGAAGTTTGAGTCTTACACTCATTTAATTTGCCTCTTTACACCATCACATAATATCTTTTCATACAGGCAAATAAATCGTGTGACCCTCGAGAATATGAGTTTTCACGGTATATAACGTGTTAATGATATATAGCAACTCAACCAATTTTATATGAAGAATTCAAAACTCATTATACCCCAGAACTCTTTCAGTTAACACAAGTTGACATATCTCTTTCAATCACTTGAAATTATTATAGCATATTCAACTCTTTATCAAATCTATGTATTCATAATCAAGTTCTCAGCTCGATTGACCGGTCAATGAACACAATAGAATGTGTTAATAAAGATGTCCTTCATTTCACACAAAATATCTACACACTCCCACTATAGCTGCTTTCCTAGACATGTACCGCATTGCTGCATTAATCGTAGCTATTGGTAGCATGCTAAAGTAGCAACACTAAAGTGAAGACTTAGAAATCTAGTAGAAAGTCTTAAGGATATTTCTAAGAGGCTTATCGAAACCTCAAGGCTTCATACAATGAGAAAATAGGGATATCTTTCTCATTTCTTTATGGTCAATTTAGCATATGTGGTATGAAACACATGTCACGATGTTTTAACTTTCCAGGATGGAAGTGTATGTCATTTTATTTATTAGACATCGTGTAAATCACAACTCAAGTATATCATCAATACTTAACTTGGATTTCCTTCTTCTATTGTCTAGGAATCCATTGATTTAGCTTTGTAACAAGTCAAAGAGATTTGTGGTAAAATCTATTATGATTATCTATAATATAATATCATCTCTGCACACATCTCGATATCAGAGGCGATTGCTCGTATGAGATAGACAATCAACTTGTCGACATACTATTATATGAATATTTCATATAATTCACAATACATAAATGTTTAGTGACATTAACAACTACTTTGTAGTCCATTTAAATTCATACAAACCCAAGATCTTAAGATATCTTACACATCTCAATAATTAGGTTTGACAACAAATCTGCTAACATCAAGTCAAACAAAAATTTATTCAAGAATCACTCTTTTTTCTTTGTAACGTCTTTAAAAAGTTAAACTTTTCATAATACTTGAAATCTTTAGAGTAAGCTTTATCTTCTTTGATTACTACGATGAATCATAACAGCTCCCACTGGAGTGTTTGATTTCACAATCAATCTTTACAGCTCCCATTGGAGTGTTTGATTTCACAGTGAATAGATATAACTTCCACTGTAGTGTTTGATTCCAGAGTGAATCAATATAACTCCCACTGGAATGTCATATACATCAATGAATCGTTACAACTCCCACTAGAGTGTTTAATTCTCAATGAATCGTTCAACTCCCACTAGAGTGTTTAATTCTCAATGAATCGTTACAATTCCCACTAGAGTGATTAATTCTTAACGAATCGTTAAAGATCTCAATTGAGTGCTTACTAATTCCAAATATTTCACGAAAATTCTTAACCAAAATTTTCATTTGACTGCAGATGCACATGCCACAAGTTCAATTTAATAGTGGTTAGTGCTATACAGACTTATTTCATGTTATACCACGAGATTGCTTCATTATTAAGCAAAAAAAGGTATAACTAGAATTTGACTTACTTGCCTCTAAATCATAATTCCAGTTAGTGTCTGTATACTTTTTAGGTAAGATTATCTCCTTGAGATAATAATCTGCAATATCCTTCAGATATCTCAAAAATCCCACACACTATCTTTTAGTGTCTCTTTTCGGATTAACTGGTATCTGCTAACCAAACCAACAACTTAACAAATGTCTGGATGCACGCACAACTTAGCATACATCAGACATCCAATTGATTTTTCTTATGGTACATTTGACATTTTATCTTTCAGTCTTTGGACATTCATCATAATTTAGTGACTCACCTTTTTATAACATGAGAATCAACATGCTTTTATACATTCATTTGAACCGTTTTAGAAGTCTTACTACATGAGTCTGCTAAGACTATCCAAGTAACTTCTTTGAACGATCTTTATGAAGCTTTCACAAAAAAATTCTCATTGTGTCTTTTCAGCTAACAATGTATCAACATATAATCATAGAATTACATAACTATCTTTGGACCGTTAAACATACACACAGTGGTCTTTGTCTAACAAAGTTAATACGAGACAATCATATTATGAAATCTCAAGTACCACTGTTTTGAGGATTTGTTTAAGTTTGTAATTCGACTTCTTCAATTTACAAACATTATCCTCTTCTTTGAATTCTCCATTGAGAAAAACAGTAACATCCATCTTTTGATGTAAATTCTAAATCTATACTTGATACTATAGCAAAAAAGTGAACGAATCGAGGTAAATCTCACAACAACTGATGAAAGTTTAATACCCCTTTCTGAGTATAATCTTTCTCTACTAAATGAGCATTTTTAAGATGAGTCCCGATAAAGGATCTATAAGTTTCAAAAAAAACTTGATTCGACCTTATTGACTTTCATTGCTTTATTTCATTAGTCTCTTGCATAACGAAATAGAACCTCTCGATCGTCTGTAGGTTCTTCCTCATTCACTAAAGACTGATCTAATTTCTGAAAGTATAAAGAAGGTGTGTCTTCCAATATCATGATGTCTCTCAGACACATGTTTCTTAGAGCATTTTTCAAGATTGAAACTTTGTGATATAAATAATTACTCTCATCAAGATCCATCTAATCTTAATGGGTAAACTTTTATCAAATATCACAACATTAAGTAAATCACTCTCACTTGGATCTGATATAGAGTGATTATTTCAATCTGAAAACGGTATAGTATTTCGAATACTTCCCTTACTAGGAAAACTTTTTCACAAAAATTGACAAATGATTTTATCTCATGTCATACTCTGAACTCCTTGATCTTTGATCAATTTGTATCCCTTGGATTTAGCATAGTATCTTAGAAGATACATTTTAAAACTCTTTAGACCCTACTTTTCATACTAACTTCTTTTTTCCTGGTCAGGTCAACAAAGGCATGAAATATTTCGATTTTTTTTATAAAATCAAATGGATTTACCTGGACCAATACATGATTTTCTTTTAGTATTTCTGGGATCGGGTCTTATATTAGGAAGTCTACCTAGGGGCGCGAGACAACTCTCTCTAAGGAACTCGGCAAAATAACCCCGTTAACTTCGGGAGAAGGGGTGCCTCCTCACAAAGGGGGTCGCAGTGACCAGGCCCGGGCGACTGTTTACCAAAAACACAGGTCTCTGCAAAGTCGTAAGACCATGTATGGGGGCTGACGCCTGCCCAGTGCCGGAAGGTCAAGGTCGTAGAATCATGTATGTAAATTGTTGGTCTACAGATACCAAGATTAATTATAGATCAGGTCTTCAACTTTTTAGAGTTCAGATGGAGTTGACTTAATCAATTATGAATAACTTTATTCAATATGCAGACAACCATAAATAATGTTGGAATTTAGAGGCACGTAAAAACGTAATACATGCGCAGCGGAATTAAACAGTTCACGAACAACGAACACGTAATTGCATAACTGAATACGTATAAACATAAAGAGAAATCTTACAGTAAATCGTACGTATATTTCTCTACTATGGTATCCACGTAATCCCCGGTCACGGACTTGCACAGATTTGTCAGCGTTGAATCTGAGACGGAATTTGCTAGGAAAATTCATATTCTAGATTTTATGGAGAGAATTTTAACAACCGTATTATGAATTCCCAAGAGCTCATATATATAGGAGAGGTCCAGCTTAAATCTTAAGCTAAAGCTAACCTGATTTGGAAATAAAATCCCTAATCTTTATTTAAATAAATCTCTTAGATTTATTTCCCACATATAAAATCTCTACGGATTTAAATGTCTTATATGAAAATCTCTACGATTTATTTCCATATACATTAAATCCTACAATTATATTCCAAATATAATTATTGGGAATTCTTATTTAATTAAATCCAATTTAATTAAATATTAATAATAATTAATTTCAAATTAATCTATTATTAATTAATTCTCCATAAATTAATTATTAAATTCAATTTAACATTTAATCAACCAACTATAATCCGTAAAAAGGAACTACTTGTTGTGTGACCCATAAGCCCTCATATATCGAGCGATTAGTCAAACTAACGGTCTTAATTGAACCCTAGACAATAAATCAGACATTCTCAATATATGAGGTACGTTGCGAGAAACGTGCAACTACCTGTAACTGAAACATGGACTATTACGATTTCCTCCTTTCATTCGCGAATACTCGATTAAGTCTTGAACATGATGAAGTGTCTATTCAAATAACTTAATCATGTTATCTCCAATCACTAATTGATCATGTATGTCACACTTAGCCACAAAGTCTAAGTTGACGTGCATCGGCCGATGACTTTGATCCAATTATGATGAGAAGATGAGTATTCTCTCTAAATCCACTTTGAGGAATGAATCCTATTCTTGGCTCAACTACCACGCACATGTACTTCGTGATGAACCAAATCCAAGCCGTATCTACCCATGGTTAGGGTGCAAGCATTGGTGATGGTCAAAGTTCATCATCCCACACATGTCGTGCGTATTGACCTCAAGTCAAAGGAGTATCGCATCGCTCCCACTAACCGAGACACCCGTAGACACATATAGTGGAAATACATCAAACAGTTTCTCGGATGGGTATACCAATACCCTCTAAGGTATTTGTGCACCCATCATGAGATACCTAGTATCTCGTAGTGAGTGAGATCTTACTACACTCTCTAAGAGTATGATGCAGATCGCACACCAATCTCCATTGTATCATCAATATCTCATTCTTGATGATCCTTGATCAGGACTATTTGAGAATTATGCTTAAGTCATCTGAGTTCTCACAACCTCAATGACAGCAATGACTCATGGGAACAATTGCATGAATAAATGCAAACAATCAAACATAATACTCCAACAAGTGTATTGCCATACATTAATATTAAGTGAACTATAATATTAAATCAAACTGAATATCATCGAGTATTATGTCCTTACAATAGATTGTCTCTAGGACACTAACACTAACAATCTCTCACTTGGACTAGAGTCAGTCACCTACATGTCTAACCCCTAGACCATCAAATGTCTAGTGTGTACATGAACACTCAGTGTTATGGTGAAAGGATCTGCCAAATTAAATATGTGGGAATACATTTTAATTCTATTTCTCCTATCGTTATGATCTATCGGATCAAATGATAAGCCTGGTACTGCTTGTCGGTCTCAGTTCCTTTGCATGCGCAATCGCACCAACATTGTCTCAATACAAGTTTATTAGACAACTGACACTCGGAACTACCCTAGTTCTCTTAAGAACTATAAAATCCAGAAAGCCTCCTCGAGGCTTCTGATACAACAATGTACTCAGCTTCGGTTGTCGAATCTACGGTCGTCTCTTGTTTGGAACTATTCCAACTGGCCGCCCCATCATTGAGAGTGAAACGTAACCGATTGTGATTTGTAATCGTCACAATCGGATTGGAAACTTGCGTCAGCATAACTAGTCACTACTAGTTCTGACTGTCCACTATAGACAAGTAAACATTCTTTAGTTCGTCTAAGATACTTTAGAATGGTCTTGACAGCAATCCAGTGAGACTCACCCGGATTCTGTTGGTATCTACCAGTGATGTTGATAGCGTAGGCCACGTTTGACCTAGTGCGAGTCATGACTTACATGATTGACCCAATTACATATGCATATGAGACATCTTTCAAGTGTTTGATATTAGCTTCAACAGAAAGACAATCCTTCTTTGATAGCTTTATCCCATGATCTACCGGTAGAGACCCTCTCTTAGAGTTCTCCATCGCAAAACGCTACAACACCTTGTCTACATAGGTGGATTGTGACAGCCTCAACATCTTCTTGGATCTATCCATGTGGATCTTAATCCCTAAGATGTAGCAGACTTTACAAAGATCCTTCATCATGAAGGTCTTTGACTACCAATCTTCAACGGACTGCATTAACGGGATATTGTTTCCCAAAATCAATATGTCATTGACATACACGATTATGAAAACAATATTCTTCCCGTTGCGTTTATGATAAACGCAAGGATCTTCCGAATTTCTGATGAAGTCAAAAGGACTTGATAGCTTCATCAAATCGGATATTCCAACTCCTAGAAGTTTGCTTCAATCCATGAATGGATATTTTATTGGTTTGCATAATAGATTAGAATTTGACTTAGATTTAAAACCTTACGGTTGAGTCATAAACAATTCCTTATCAATGTCTCCATTGAGGAAAACTGTTTTGACGTCCATCTGTCAAATCTCATAAACATAGTGTGCTGCTATCGCAAGTAAAATTCGAATGGACTTGATCTTTGCAACTGGTGAGAAGGTCTCGTCATAGTCAATGCCTTCGCGTTGACTATAACCCTTCACTACCAACCTAGCTTTGTAGGTTTGTACTTTGCCATTTGCATTGGTCTTGCTCTTGAAGACCCAATCGCAACATATGGGTCTAACCCCTAAAGGCAACTCAACCAAGTCCCAGACTTGATTGGTGTACATCGAGTCCATCTCGGATTTCATGGCTTCATGCCACTTCCCTGAATCAATATCTGATATTGCTTCAGAATAAGTATTAGGATCGTCCTTATCCGGTTTGTCCACATTATCGAGTTCCTCCAAGAGGTAACCGTATTGGGCGGATTACGATTCCTAATTGACTTACGGAGTTGTGGTTGTGCAGGCTGTAGATTCTGATCGTGAAAATTTTGTGGTGCATCAATTTCATCAATGTCCGGAGAGTCCTCAAGAGCTACACTTTCAGGTGCCTCTTGAGCGGGAGTTTGAACTATGATGTTCTCATTCAGCCCACTTGGAGGTTCTTGCACTGGCAAGCATACTCCAATTATGCTCCCACTGGCTGAAAGAGGATCACCTAGTGAAAGACTCCCACCGTGAAAGTTGCTGAATGCTCCCACTGATTCCTTGTCATGTCGCTTTGACAAGATATCAGTCTCTTTGTTAATTTGTGGTTCTTGAATTTCTTCAAGTTCTATCAACTTACGACCTTATTCCTTAAAGACATAGTCCTCTTCGAGGAACTTGGTCTGCCTAGAAACAATCACTGATTATTTCTCGGGTAGATAGAAGTAATATCCTTTAGTTTCCTTAGGATATCCCACAAAGTAACCCTTTTCACCTTTGAATTTCAATTTGTCGGTAAGCATCTTTTTCACAATCACGGGGCAACCCCACGTTTGATATGTGTAAAAGTTGGCTTCTTGCCACACCATAGTTCATATGGCCTGTGCTCAACCGATTTAGATGGAATCCTATTCAGAATGTAAATTGAGGTTTGTAACGCGTATCCCCATAAGAATGTCAGAAGAGAGGAAAAGCTCACCATGGACCTCACCATGTCTAACAGGGTTAGGTTTCTCCTCTCGGACACACCGTCCATGTAAGGTGCTCTGGGAGGAGTCCATTGTGACTGGATTCCATGTAACTTCAAGTAATCAATGGATTCATGGCTAAGGTATTCACCTCTTCGATCTAATCAAAGAGTCTTGATACTCTTACCAAGTTGCTTCTCTACTTCAGCCATAAACTCTTTGAATTTCTAAAAAGATTTGAATTTGTGTTTCATAAGATACATGTATCCGTATCTTGAAAAATCATCAGTAAAAACGATGAAGTATCCGAAGTGACCCCTAGCTAGAGTGGACAATGGTCCACGAACATCGTTGTAGATCAACTCTAGAACTTCTTTGGCATGCACCCCTTTCCCAGAAAAGGGTCTGTTGATCATCTTGCCCATGAGATAAGATTCACAATTTTCATAAGACTCAAGGTCTAATGGGATTAAGTAGTCTAACTTTCTTAACCTTGCAATTCCTTTCTCGTTTACATGATCAAGTCTACAATGCCACAAGTAAGTCGGGTTTTCATGATTACTAAGTTTGAGTATTTTATTTGGTATATTAAGAACATCATATCCATAATGCAACAAATACATGTTGTGAGTAATAGAAAGAACTAGATGACAATCATTAAGTTCTAATCTAAAATCAAAGGGTAAGTCTAACACATAAGTCCCACACGTTCAATAGCATCTATTGCTCCGTTTCCACGTGTAAGACGACTTCACCCGACCTAACTGCCCTAAGACACATGAGCCCCTTCACATTCATACAAATGTGTGAGCCACATCCCAGATCTAATACCCAAAGAAGGTTAGCTTATTTGTGGATATGTCCATCTTAATAACAAACATACTGGCGTTCTAGTGCCGAAGCACCCAAAGTGTCTTATTTTTAGCAACCGTAACCTTATAGTCCTTCTTCTAAAGTGCCATCTTCTACTTATAGTAGAGCAAGACACATCCTTATTCACTCCGCCTCTTTTTTTGAACACCATCTTAGTGATAGTGAACTCAAAAATCTTGAGCACGCCAGAAGTTCAGGCATGGTCAAGAGATCCGTGCCTTATTCATATTGTAGTTCACAATGAAGCTAAAATATGAATCCGAGAGCAACTGGAGGATAACATAAATGAAAATGTTGGTCTTTTAGCTCAAAGCCAAATTACCAAGTTTATCAATTAGACCTATCATCTTAAGCACATGAGGTGAAATCTTCTCTCCTTTAGCTAACCGGCATTTGAACAGATCTCTCATCACTTCATAAATCTCAGAACGAGATTCATAATCAAAGAGATCATTCAGATGCTTGAGCATTTAGAAGAGACCCATTTTCATGTCATTTTAAGTAATTCGGAAGTCATCCGAAGCAACATCACTAATCGATCGGGGAAGCATCCTTTTTGATGCTTATTCGAAATTCTTCACGTCAAACGTAATTGTCTCAAGAAACCAGCTGCAGGGTAACAAGGATTGGCGGGTCCAACACGTACTCAATCTTTTCTTGCCTTAGCACCAAACACACGTTTAGGTGCCAGTTCATAAAATTTGGCCTATAGTTTGTTTCCAAAACACATCTCAATAATAGTTATACATTTCAACTAACCAAGAGAAATAAAATAAAACGAGAATTAAACACATAATTCCTAGATCAATATTCAGCAATCAAAATAAACATGGTCTTTCTTTAGTGTTTATTTTGTCTCCATTATTTTCACATATTCAACGACCTCATCGGAAGAATACGAATTTATATCAGATATAAATTTTAATGGACTAGGATTCACATTCCTACTATTACAATATCTGCGCCACCGACATTTTAATAAGATAACGGTAGGTCTCTCAAACCGATGCAAAAAATCGCAACTCCTAGTTGATTGAACCTAGTTCAATGGGATGTTTTCGTTTTTCTGTTTGAAATTTTGGTGAAACAAAAAAAGTTGATTTAAAACCATCAAGCGTCGACACTGCATGTCCCTATAAGGGTCCCGTTAGATGTAGATCCGAGTAAAAGACTTGGGCCTTAAATACTCATTGGAACGAAATCTCCGATTTACCTTTAATTTTGATGGAAGACATCGTTCAACTTAATGAAAATCATATTTTAGTGATGAACGTTTTAAAGACGGTGTATTAATTGCTTAATCGAGATCCAACATGTTAATCTACATCACATTTGAGCAATTATTGGGCGCCGCCTACCCAAACGTGATTTATACGGACTAACACTTATATGGGCACCGTCTACCCAAACATTATAATGCGGACGTAAAAGGCGTTAGCAGAATATAAAACACGTTAACCAAGTGTGAATTAATAACCCGTTTAATCAATTAAACTATAATTTTAAAATCCAATTTTAAAATCAAGTTTTAATAATTAAATTTATTATTAATATTTTGACCTTTAATTAATCCGATTAATTAGGTCCGGCATTAGTCCAACTAATATGTTTTATTAAAATAATTAACTAAGTGAAGTTTAATAATTCTTTTAAAACGAATTTAAAATCCAATTTTAAAATTTAATTTTAAAATTATTAAACTTCAATAATTAATCAATTTTAATTACAAATAAAAGTCCAACTTTTATTACTAATTCTTAAAATTAATCTTATTAACTTAAAATCAGATTTTAATTTATTTATTTTATTCATCAAAAGCTCATGTGCAAATTTAAAAAATTGCACGAAAGGGTCTATCTTAAATTCAATTTCGGCACAGTCTTTCCCCTCATCATCGCCCGATTTTCAAAACCGTTTCCAATTTGGGTCAACCAATATCAATTAAACATCCAATAATTCATCACAGTTCATCAGAATTATTCCAAACAATTCGCAAAACCGTTCCAACCATCAGGGTTTAATTAATCATCGTTTCATTAGTTCCAAACCAAAAAAGCCCAATCGAGAATAGCAGGCAATAAACAGCAAACCAGAACAAACAGGTTGTATCGGGTGGTTTAGCAGACGTGAACGAGTCGCCGCCACCGCGAGTTACATGAGGGACACGCGCGGAGCCGCGTACCCTTTGAACTGGGTCAGAGAGTAGGCTGCAAAACGAGCAAATCGATTGAATCGGTGGTGCACCGCCTTGAATCGAGTCGAAACAGGGAAGGGCCACCACAAATCAAAGGATTTCTTGAAGCGCCGTCCTGAGACGATGCGAAACGGCAGTGCTCCACCGTGAATCGAGTTGAATCGGAGCGCGTCATCACGAGAGTGAATGATCGCGACCAAGACGAGTCAAAAATAGGGAGTGCAGCGACGAATCGCGACGGGAGGCGGATGCGCAGCCGCGGATCTAATCTGCCGAGGCAGCGGCGCAGGCTCGCGCGAACGACGCGAGTTGCGGCTCAAGGCCGCATACTCCAGCACCGTCGTGGGTCGCCCGCGGAGCCGGGTTGCGCGCATAGTGGAGGAAAGAGCGGCGCCAAGGTTTTCCCAGAAAACCCTAAGCGGTTTTAACGAAGAAGACGAACCAGTCCAAAACAGGGGATGTATTTATCTAATAAGCATACCCTCAACTATTAAAATATTTGCGTGGTGCGGTTTGGTCACATGATCAGCCGTACCCAGTTTTAAATAAAAAAAAAATTAATTTATTTAAAACCAATACAATTAGCAATTAATTCAAGAGCATGAAGCTCTGATACCACTGTTGGAATTTAGAGGCACGTAAACACGTAATACATGTGCAGCGGAATTAAACAGTTCACCAACAACGAAACGTAATTGCATAACTAAATACGTATAAACTTAAAGATAAATCTTACAGTAAATCGTACGTATATTTCTCTATTATGGTATCCACGTAATCTCCGTTCACGGACTTGCACAGATTTTCCAGCGTTGAATCTGAGACGGAATTTGCTAGGAAAATTCCTATTCTAGATTTTATGGAGAGAATTTTAACAACCGTATTATGAATTTCCAAGAGCTCATATATATAGGAGGGGTCCAGCTTAAATCTTAAGCTAAAGCTAACCTGATTTGGAAATAAAATCTCTAATCTTTATTTAAATAAATCTCTTAAATTTATTTCCCACATATAAAATCTCTACAGATTTAAATGCCTTATATGAAAATCTCTACAATTTATTTTCTTATACATTAAATCCTACAATTATATTCCAAATATAATTATTGGGAATTATTATTTAATTAAATCCAATTTAATTAAATATTAATAATAATTAATTTCAAATTAATCTATTATTAATTAATTCTCCATAAATTAAATATTAAATCTAATTTAACATTTAATCAACCAACTATAATCCGTAAAAGGGAACTACTTGTTGTGTGACCCATAGGCCCTCATATGTCGAGCGATTAGTCAAACTAACGGTCTTAATTGAACCCTAGACAATAAATCAGACATTCTCAATATATGAGGTACGTTGCGAGAAACGTGCAACTACCTGTAACTGAAACATGGGCTATTACGATTTCCTCATTTCATTCGAAAATACTCGATTAAGTCTTGAAAATGATGAAGTGTTTATTCAAATAACTTAATCATGTTATCTCCGATCACTAATTGATCATGTATGTCACACTTAGCCACAAAGTCTAAGTTGACGTGCATCGGCCGATGACTTTGGTCCAATTATGATGAGAAGATGAGTATTCTCTCTAAATCCACTTTGAGGAATGAATCCTATTCTTGGCTCAACTACCACGCACATGCACTTCGTGATGAACCCAATCCAAGCCGTATCTACCCATGGTTTGGGTGCAAGCATTGGTCATGGTCAAAGATCATCATCCCACACATGTCGTGCGTATTGACCTCAAGTCAAAGGAGTATCACATCGCTCCTACTAACCGAGACACCGTATACACATATAGTGAAAATACATCAAACGGTTTCTCGGATGGGTATACCAATACCCTCTAAGGTATTTGTGCATTCATCTTGAGATACCTAGTATCTCGTAGTAAGTGAAATCTTACTATACTCTCTAAGAGTATGATGCAGATCGCACACCAATCTCCATTGTATCATCAATATCCCATTCTTGATGATCCTTGATCGGGGCTTTTTGAGAATCATGCTTAAGTAATCTGAGTTCTCACAACCTCAATGACAGCAATGACTCATGGGAACACTTGCATGAATAAATGCAAACAATCAAATATTATATTCAAACAAGTGTATTGCCATACATTAATATTAAGTGAACTATAATATTAAATCAAACTTAATATCATCGAGTATTATGTCCTTACAATAGATTGTCTCTAGGACACTAACACTAACAAATAACTCATATTTTCAAGAAATATAGTTAAAATAGTTGTACCATCATGGACCACATCATATCCCACAACTTTCGTTCCTTCTCTAGTCACACCATTGAGCAATGATGTATAAGATTTTGATAATCGTCGGATTATACAATTTTCATTACACAATTCCTTGAACTCCATGGATAAACATTCACGTCCTCTATCGGTTCTTAAAACCTTTAAGGTCATGTCACTTTATTCTCAACCCCATATAGGTAATATATGAAACAATCCAATGCTTCATATTTATGAGAAATTTTAAACATATAAAACGTGAAAAATTATCAACTTAAGTAATGAAAAACCAATAAGTTTCATGATTTGTTATTTGACATTCATAAAATCACATTTATCAAAATAAAATAATTGCAATGAAGAATCAACAATCATTGTTTTATCAAATGATTTTCTAAGTCACTTATGAACAAGACAATGTTTACATTTGGATAACTCGACTTTTAAAGACGAACTCCATATCCCTTCTTTCACAAGCCAATTATTTCTATCTTGTACAATGTGACTAAATCTAGCATGCTAAATGCCATCATTTACACAAGCATAACTAGATGAACAAATATTTAGTAATCCATGATTCGTCATCATAATACTAAAATAATTGTTATCTTACAGTCCAAAAATCATATAAAACATAGAATAATTGTAAAGTATCATAATGCACATTGAATATACTAGCACAACCATCTCTAATATAAATTTCAAATCACATCCCAATCATAGAAAAAAGATATAGAGGTAAGATCCTTAATGATCTCCAGAGAAAACAAGACATCATGCAGTATGAAACATTGACCATTGTCAATCTCAAGTTTGCAAGTCCCTAGACTTCAACTCGAACTTAGTTTCCACATACATTCATTTCGCCCCAATTGGAACATGATAATGTAAATAAAATGTCCATTCATCGTAGTCAATGGTCTGCATTTCCTGAATCTATAATCCACAGGGATAAAATTCAGTCAATAAATACACCACCATAGACAATTATGCTAAAACCAAATAATTACAATGAATGTCTTTGTCCCTCTTGGGCTCAAGATATTCCAGAGTAAAATGACCAAACTTGCAGGTCATCTAATTTTCAGTTTTGCATTTTTTTTTATTCTTCTTCACATTAGAATTAATTTGAAGTTTAACTGCAGTATTTTCAATTTTATACTAGTCATTTCCTCCATTCCTTCTAGTATGTCTTATGTTTAGAGATAGAAGTGTTTTAAGAACTGGATTCAGAAACGAGAACACTTGATGCTCACTTGACAACCCCAAGTATTACATCCTTCAACTCATCAATAAAAAATAAATAAGTGAAAGTCTGAATACTTTTATCACAGATCGTTTTAACCTACATCTCTATCAGATATTACCAAATATCATAAGTTGTAAGGTGTTGCGCACACTCAATGATCATATTATCTATAATCGAGCTTACCAATCTGTTATGAGTTAGGAATTTCTCATATTCCAAGTAAAGATAAGTCTTTTGATCCATTTTGATCTGAATCTCCATCTCAATCCCAGGATCTTCCATAACATGGTAGATAGTATTCAATGCATTTTGTTCTCAAAGAACATTTAATTAATTATGACATCTAGTATCATAATTATCGTTATTGAGTTTATATTTTATTTTATATAACTCGACGTTGATAGTTTTTGAAGCAATTGTTTGGTTTGATTGAAGTGATTCACCTAGTTAATGTTCATTTATGTATCAATATGTTCAATGTTAAGCTAACAGACATCTGAAAAAATTAATACAAAATTTGATATCGAAAAATAACTTAAAGTCATTAATCATCAATCTCATTAAGTATCCTCATTAATCAAATTCAGTTTCAAAACATGAACAAAATAAGTTCTAGCATTTAATTCAATAAATAGCTAAAACTCCCACTTAACAATATGAAACTATTTGCTTAATAACATTTATCATTATAAACGGAATAAAGCATAATCATGTTATGAGTCAATAAAATAACTCAAAGTAGTTAAGAAAATCTAATGGCTACTAAAAGCCCAAAAAATCAACTACTAAGGTTATTCTTAATCTAATCTTATTTCAACAATACTATCAGGCATTTTTCATGAATAGTTCGAATCCTCTTTGATATTTATGTCTCTTGAAGTACTACATTTAGTACTGATATTATGGAAAGTTATGCAGTGATGATTCGTATTCAAGCGTTACATTTACCTCTCAAGGTAATAATACCAGATCAATGAATCATCTTTAATACATAGACATGTCGTCCCAACAACTTGTCTACTTGAATCTCTGACCCAATCCACCAATTATTTTCTCATAAAAATTATCACCATTACTATTAAATTTCAATCTTGACATAATTTTATCCTAGAAAACTATTATAAGTCTTCTTAGAAATGTCATAACTCAAACTTCAACTTAAATTAAGTCATGAGCTATTAAGTCGGAATTACTTTAAGTGATAATAATAAAGAGTGATTAAACTATGCAACTCCATCAAGCAACATAATTTTCCAAAATTGTGTGCCATTATTTCAAGTAATTCTTAAAAAATTGCATAAAAAAATTCTCGAATTTATAGAACAACAATTGTTCATATCATCGAGTCATACCTATATAATATGAGCAACCATTTAAACATCTAATGCTTAAATATTTATCACATGAATTATCAAGCTCATAATTATGCAAGAAATTTTTAATTTCAAGCATAATAAGTTAATTCACAAGTGAAATAAAATAATTTGTGGTTCTCAAATTAATAAATAAATAAATACATGAACTTTATTAGTTCAAATACCTCCAAAATATGCAAATTAAGAATCTACACTGAAAAATAAGAGCGTAGCAATTTTCGGAACTAAAATCGGAGTTAAAACCAGCCAAAATGAAGCAAAACAAGATTGCATGAGCACGTGAGGTCGGTAAAAAAAAATTAGACCATAGGAAAACAACTTCATCTGTAGGAATCCGCCTTGACGACCGAAAAACCACCAAACAAACAAGCAAGACCTTTTGCCACAGGCGCCAGGCGATGTGGCAGCGCCACTACCGATTTGCATAGAGAATACTTTAAATGTTGTTGGGAAATGAATTTAATAAAGAAGATTTTGATTAGATCCCAAAACCCCTGAGTATGACATGTTCAGGATAATCTTGATAGATGAGTCAGGATTCAGTTTTAGAGTGTTCAGGATGTTATCTGCACAATGTATAGTTAGCAGATATAGATCAGGATAGACTCTCAAGAAAGACTCAAGAGTTTCAAGAAATCGAAAAAGTTTCAAGACTCAAGATGAGATCGAGAATCAAGAATCAAGACTTCGAGAATGAGATCGAGAATCAAGACTCAAAGATGAAATCGAGAAACTAAAAGACTCAAAGATGAAGACTAAAGATATCAATCAAGATATCTCAAGACTCGTAAGACATCAAGACTCGAGAAGACACTAAAGACTCGGAAGATCAAGATATCGAAAATCGAAGACAAAGGATATCGGAAGGCACAAGAATTATCAAGACTCGAGAATGTAATCAATGCTCAAGATATCCCTGAATGTTCCGAAGCAAAGAAACTGAGGAATATAGCCGTTGGAATCCAACTGACGTGGACCAATGAGAGGAAGACAACCAGCCTGAAAAAGCTGCAGAACTTACAAAGAATAGTATGGATTTGAATGTGATTCTCTCCAACGGTAACATTCAAATCCACACTATAAATACAAGTTCTTCCTACATTATTACATGTGGAAGTGCGAAGAAGATAGCAAATGATGCTACAGAGCTAAGAGAACATATACTCAAGCTTTCCCACCATAGAACACAAGTCTGTAGATATACAAATATATTCAATGAGTGTTTTAGAACCCAATCTAAGCAACCCACGATGTATCCTACGCTTAGAGAGATTTTCCCAACCTTAGCATTGAGGCTAAACAAATGTAAGGGAAAATCTCACCACAGTTGGAGACAACACCAAACCCAAACCCCATTCTCGTAAGAGATAACTAGTGGTGAAGTGAGGCAGTTGTTAGGCAATCCCAAGAGAGGGTGATAAGTCCCGTAGGAGTGTGAACTCGTTAAACATCTAGAGGCGAGCCCGAGAGGGTGATAAGTCCAGAGGCGAGTCCGAGAGGGTGATAAGTCCAGTTAGAGTAAGAGCTCGTTAAATATCTAGAGGCGAACCCGAGAGGGTGATAAGTCCAGTTTGAAGGAATTTCCCTAGGAACAGGGAGAGTGGATGTACGAGCTTGAGTCTCCGAACCACTATACATTGTTGTGTTCTTTACTGCTTTACGTTCTTATCTTGTCATATGCATTCGATCATAAGCAAATCACAACACATGAGCTTAAAAAGAGAAAAATCTGGAATCATCATTCCTTCACCCCTGTTTTTATATGCATTTCATGATTATTCCGCATTTCATGGGTTTTCCACTGGGCCTATCAAGTGGTATCAGAGCAGGAGTTCAACAGGTTCACTAATTTCAGAGTGACCACCTGAACTGATCTTTTTAAAGGAAAATCTGTTTCTTTAAAAATGCATATATTTTAATGTTTTGGCGTCCCTGTTGGATATTTTAGTTTTTATGAACTATGCCAAAATATTATCAACTTGTGTTATTCAAGATAATTTACAAATAACAAGTTGAGGGGGAACGAAAGAACAAATTGAGGGGGAACTCACGGAATCAGAAGTAGATGATTGAGATCAGACGAGGCTGCAGACGAGACTGATCGAGATCAGATGAGTTAGATGAGTTCCGGAGTCAACTGATGAGCTGTGCAAAATCAGAAATAAAGAAAAGCTAAGCCAGCAAATCAGAAGAGAAGGTTGCAAATCAGAAGATAAGCAGATAAGACTGATCAAGATCATACGTGATCGAGATTAGATATGATAATGAGCAGATGAGACTGATCGAGATCAGACGTGATCAAGATCAGATATGCTAACCTGATATGCTAACCTGATATGATGTACTTACCAGATGTTATCCTGATATGTTGATCTGAAGATGTGTTGATCGATCGGTCGAAATTTGAAATCGCAAAGAAGAAATCAGATAGCCTGTATAAAAGTAATCTGAGACTCAGTAAGATCTGAGACTTAGTAAGTAAAATTGATCTGAGATTCAGTAAAGAAAACTGATCTGAGACTCAGTAAGTAAAAGAGACCTGAGGGTCAGGATGTCGAGTCGAAGAAATCGAACTTTCGGTCGGCTGAGTGTCGAAGATGCCCGATCGGACAAGGTCCATTTGAATCAAAGAAACACGAGACTCAAGATGTCCGAAGACACTGAGGCTCAGATAGACCTGAGGCCAGGAGCCGAGCTGAAGATCAAAGAAGACTGAAGACCAAGACTGAAGACTCTTGTAATTCTTTATGTTTTTGTCTTTACTTTTTATAAGTTCATTGTAATCTGTAACTGATAACATACAATCAATGAAACTTTATCTTTATGCTCAAAGATAATACCTCATTATCTTTTTACATGTCTTTATATTTGATATGTCTGATTATTGTTGATGAAATTGTTGGGAGATTTATTGTGAAATTGTTGAGAGATTTGCCATTCTTGTATTGTAATAGGAAATACTGAAACCTGAGTATAGGTTAAGTGTTTTTGTAAAAAGATGGTTTTGGCATCATCAAAAATGGGGAAATTGTTGGGAAATGAATTAATAAAGAAGATTTTGATTAGATCCCAAAACCCCTAAGTATGACATGTTCAGGATAATCTTGATAGATGAGTCAGGATTCAGTTTTAGAGTGTTCAGGATGTTATCTGCACAATGTATAGTCAGCAGATATAGATCAGGATAGATTCTGAAGATTCTGAAGACTCAGTAAGTTTATGAAGAAACTGAAGTTTCAGTATGAAACTGAAGTTTCTGAAGACTCAATATGAGACTAAGAATCAAGACTTCGATGAAATCGAGAATCAAGACAAGGCTTCGAGATCAAGACTCAAGATGAGATCGAGAATCAAGACTCAAGATGAGATCGAGAATCAAGACTCAAAGATGAAATCGAGAAACCGAAAGACTCAAAGATGAAGACTCAAAGATGAAGACTCAAGATATCAATCAAGATATCTCTCAAGAAGAAGACATCAAGACTCGTAAGATCAAGATATCAAGATCGAAGACAAAGGATACTGAAGGCACAATAATTACTGAAGACTCACTAATGTACTGAATGCTCAGTATATCCTGAATGTTCCGAAGCAAAGAAACTGAGGAATATAGCCGTTGGAATCCAGCTGACGTGGACCAATGAGAGGAAGACAACTAGCCTGAAAAAGCTATAGAACTTACAAAGAATAGTTTGGATTTGAATGTGATTCTCTCCAACGGTAACATTCAAATCCACACTATAAATACAAGTTCTTCCTACATTATTACGTGTGGAAGTGCGAAGAAGATAGCAAATGATGCTACAGAGCTAAGAGAACATATACTCAAGCTTTCCCACCATAGAACACAAGTCTGTAGATATACAAATATATTCAAAGAGTGTTCTAGAACCCAATCTAAGCAACCCACGATGTATCCTACGCTTAGAGAGATTTTCCCAACCTTAGCATTGAGGCTAAACAAATGTAAGGGAAAATCTCACCATAGTTGGAGACAACACCAAACCCAAACCCCATTCTCGTAAAAGATAACTAGTGGTGAAGTGAGGCGGTTGTTAGGCAATCCCGAGAGAGGGTGATAAGTCCCGTAGGAGTGTGAACTCGTTAAACATCTAGAGGCGAGCCCGAGAGGGTGATAAGTCCAGTTAGAGTGAGAGCTCGTTAAATATCTAGAGGCCGAACCGGGAGGGGATGATAAGTCCGGTTGAAGGAATTTCCCCAGAGCAGGAAGAGTGGATGTAGGAGCTTGAGTCTCTGAACCACTATACATTGTTGTGTTCTTTACTGCTTTACGTTCTTATCTTGTCATATGCATTCGATCATAAGCAAATCACAACACATGAGCTTAAAAAGAGAAAAATCTGGAATCACCATTCCTTCAGCCCTGTTTTTTTATGCATTTCATGATTATTCCGCATTTCATGGGTTTTCCACCGGGCCTATCAAGTGGTATAACAAGATGGTTTTGGCATCATCAAAAAGGGGGAAATTGTTGGGAAATGAATTTAATAAAGAAGATTTTGATTAGATCCCAAAACCCCTGAGTATGACATGTTCAGGATAATCTTGATAGATGAGTCGATTTGGGTTTTAGAGTGTTCAGGATGTTATCTGCATAATGTATAGTCAGCAGATATAGATCATGATAGATTCTGAAGACTCAGTAAGTTTCTGAAGAAACTGAAGTTTCAAGACTCAAGATGAGATCGAGAATCAAGACTCAAGATGAAACCGAGAATCAAGACTCAAAGATGAGATCGAGAATCAAGACTCGAAGATGAGATCGAGAATCAAGACTCAAAAGATGAAACTGAGAAACTGAAAGACTCAGCATGAAGACTCAGTATATCAATCAGTATATCTCTGAAGACTCAGAAGACATCAAGACTCGTAAGAGATCAAGAGATCAAGATCAAGACGAAGACAAAGGATACTGAAGGCACAATAATTACTGAAGACTCACTAATGTACTGAATGCTCAGTATATCCTGAATGTTCCGAAGCAAAGAAACTGAGGAATATAGCCGTTGGAATCCAGCTGACGTGGACCAATGAGAGGAAGACAACTAGCCTGAAAAAGCTGCAGAACTTACAAAGAATAGTTTGGATTTGAATGTGATTCTCTCCAACGGTAACATTCAAATCCACACTATAAATACAAGTTCTTCCTACATTATTACGTTTGGAAGTGCGAAGAAGATAGCAAATGATGCTACAGAGCTAAGAGAACATATACTCAAGCTTTCCCACCATAGAACACAAGTCTGTAGATATACAAATATATTCAAAGAGTGTTCTAGAACCCAATCTAAGCAACCCACGATGTATCCTACGCTTAGAGAGATTTTCCCAACCTTAGCATTGAGGCTAAACAAATGTAAGGGAAAATCTCACCATAGTTGGAGACAACACCAAACCCAAACCCCATTCTCGTAAAAGATAACTAGTGGTGAAGTGAGGCGGTTGTTAGGCAATCCCGAGAGAGGGTGATAAGTCCCGTAGGAGTGTGAACTCGTTAAACATCTAGAGGCGAGCCCAGGAGAGGTGATAATAAGTCGAGTTAGAGTGAGAGAGGGTGTTAAATATCTAGAAAGGCGAACCCGAGAGGGTGATAAGTCCAGTTTGAAGGAATTTCCCTAGGAACAGGAAGAGTGGATGTAGGAGCTTGAGTCTCTGAACCACTATACATTGTTGTGTTCTTTACTGCTTTACGTTCTTATCTTGTCATATGCATTCGATCATAAGCAAATCACAACACATGAGCTTAAAAAGAGAAAAATCTGGAATCACCATTCCTTCACCCCTGTTTTTATATGCATTTCATGATTATTCCGCATTTCATGGGTTTTCCACCGGGCCTATCAAGTGGTATAACAAGATGGTTTTGGCATCATCAAAAAGGGGGAAATTGTTGGGAAATGAATTTAATAAAGAAGATTTTGATTAGATCCCAAAACCCCGAGTATGACATGTTCGGGATAATCTTGTTAGATGAGTGATATTTTAGTTTTAGAACTGTGCGGGATGTTATCAATAATGTATATTCAGATATAGAATTCTGGATAACAAGAAGGAACGAAAAGAAACAAAGCCAAGAACTCATGAGATCGAGAATAGAAGATTGAGATGAAATCGAGAATCAAGACTTCGAGATGAGATCGAGATCAAGACTCAAGATGAGATCGAGTTCAAGACTCAAGATGAAATCGAGAAATCAAAAGATAAAGATGAAGACTAGATATCAATCAAGATATCTCAAGACTCGGAAGAGGTTGCAAACTCAGAAGATCAAGATATCAAGACCGAAGACAAAGGATCATAAGGATCAATAATTAGATATCACTAATGTAATCAATGCTCAAGATATCCGAATGTTCCAATCAAAGAAATCGAGGAATACGTGGAATCCAAATGACGTGGACCAATGAGAGGAAGACAACTAGCTCGAAAAAGCTGCGGAACTTCCATAAAGAATAGTTTGGATTTGAATGTGATTCTCTCCAACGGTAACATTCAAATCCACACTATAAATACAAGTTCTTCCTACATTATTACGTTTGGAAGTCGAAGAAGATAGCAAATGATGCTACAGAAGCTAAGAGAACATATACTCAAGCTTTCCCACCATAGAACACAAGTCCGTAGATATACAAATATATTCAAAGAGTGTTCTAGAACCCAATCTAAGCAACCCGCGATGTATCCTGCGGCTTAGAGAGATTTTTCCCAACCTTAGCATTGAGGCTAAACAAATGTAAGGGAAAATCTCACCATAGTTGGAGACAACACCAAACCCAAACCCCATTCTCGTAAAAAGATAACTAGTGGTGAAGTGAGGCGGTTGTTAGGCAATCCAGAGAGAGGTGATAAGTCCCGTAGGAGTGTGAACTCGTTAAACATCAAGACCCGAGAGGGTGATAAGTCCGATTAGAGTGAGAGCTCGTTAAATATCTGAAAGGCGAACCCGAGAGGTGATAAGTCCGTTTGAAGGAATTTCCAATCAATGAAGAGTGGATGTAGGAGCTTGAGTCTCTCGAACCACTATACATTGTTGTGTTCTTTGCTTTTACGTTCTTATCTTGTCATATGCATTCGATCATAAGCAAATCACAACACATGAGCTTAAAAAGAGAAAAAACTGGAATCACCATTCCTTGTATTTTTTTATATGCATTTCATGATTATTCCGCATTTCATGGGTTTTCCACCTGCCTATCAAGTGGTATAACAAGATGGTTTTGGCATCATCAAAAGGGGGGAAATTGTTGGGAAATGAATTTAATAAAGAAGATTTTGATTAGATCCCAAAACCCCGAAGTATGACATGTTCAGGGATAATCTTGATAGATGAGTCGATTAGGTTTTAGAGTGTTCGGGATGTTATCTCGCATAATGTATAGTCGCCAGATATAGATCATGATAGATTCTCAAGACTCAAGAAGTTTCAAGAAAAGAAGTTTTCAAGACTCAAGATGAGATCGAGAATCAAGACTCAAAGATGAAATCGAGAATCAAGACTCAAGATGAGATCGAGAATCAAGACCAAGATGAGATCGAGAATCAAGACTCAAGATGAAACCGAGAAACCGAAAGACTCAAAGATGAAGACTCGGAAGATATCAATCAAGATATCTCAAGACTCAAGACATCAAGACTCAAGATCAAGACATCAAGATCGAAGACAAAGGATATCAAGGCAATAATTCATCAAGACTCACTAATGTACTGAATGCTCAGTATATCCTGAATGTTCAAGCAAAGAAACTGAGGAATATAGCCGTTGGAATCCAGCTGACGTGGACCAATGAGAGGAAGACAACTAGCCTGAAAAAGCTATAGAACTTACAAAGAATAGTTTGGATTTGAATGTGATTCTCTCCAACGGTAACATTCAAATCCACACTATAAATACAAGTTCTTCCTACATTATTACGTTTGGAAGTGCGAAGAAGATAGCAAATGATGCTACAGAGCTAAGAGAACATATACTCAAGCTTTCCCACCATAGAACACAAGTCTGTAGATATACAAATATATTCAAAGAGTGTTCTAGAACCCAATCTAAGCAACCCACGATGTATCCTACGCTTAGAGAGATTTTCCCAACCTTAGCATTGAGGCTAAACAAATGTAAGGGAAAATCTCACCATAGTTGGAGACAACACCAAACCCAAACCCCATTCTCGTAAAAGATAACTAGTGGTGAAGTGAGGCGGTTGTTAGGCAATCCCGAGAGAGAGGTGATAAGTCCCAGAGGAGTGTGAACTCGTTAAACATCTAGAGGCGAGCCCGAGAGGGTGATAAGTCCAGTTAGAGTGAGAGCTCGTTAAATATCTAGAGGCGAACCCGAGAGGGTGATAAGTCCAGTTTGAAGGAATTTCCCTAGGAACAGGAAGAGTGGATGTAGGAGCTTGAGTCTCTGAACCACTATACATTGTTGTGTTCTTTACTGCTTTACGTTCTTATCTTGTCATATGCATTCGATCATAAGCAAATCACAACACATGAGCTTAAAAAGAGAAAAATCTGGAATCACCATTCCTTCACCCCTGTTTTTATATGCATTTCATGATTATTCCGCATTTCATGGGTTTTCCACCGGGCCTATCAAGTGGTATAACAAGATGGTTTTGGCATCATCAAAAAGGGGGAAATTGTTGGGAAATGAATTTAATAAAGAAGATTTTGATTAGATCCCAAAACCCCTGAGTATGACATGTTCAGGATAATCTTGATAGATGAGTCAGGATTCAGTTTTAGAGTGTTCAGGATGTTATCTGCATAATGTATAGTCAGCAGATATAGATCATGATAGATTCTGAAGACTCAAGAAGTTTCAAGAAACGGGTTTCAAGACTCAAGATGAGATCGAGAATCAAGACTCGAGATGAAACCGAGAATCTGAAGACTCAATATGAGACTGAGAATCTGAAGACTCAGTATGAGACTGAGAATCTGAAGACTCAGTATGAAACTGAGAAACTGAAAGACTCAGCATGAAGACTCAGTATATCAATCAGTATATCTCTGAAGACTCAGAAGACACTGAAGACTCAGAAGACACAAGCCTCGTAAGACAAGAAGATCAATCGAAGACAAAGGATATGAAGCGAACAAGATAATTATCAAGACTCAAGAATGTAATCAATGCTCAAGATATCCCGAATGTTCAAGCAAAGAAACCGGGAATATTGTTGGAATCCAAATGACGCGTGGACCAATGAGAGGAAGACAACAAACTGAAAAAAAGTGCAGAACTTACAAAGAATAGTATGAATTTGAATGTGATTCTCTCCAACGGTAACATTCAAATCCACACTATAAATACAAGTTCTTCCTACATTATTACGTGTGGAAGTGCGAAGAAGATAACAAATGATGCTACAGAGCTAAGAGAACATATACTCAAGCTTTCCCAACATAGAACACAAGTCTGTAGATATACAAATATATTCAAAGAGTGTTCTAGAACCCAATCTAAGCAACCCACGATGTATCCTACGCTAGAGAGATTTTCCCAACCTTAAAGCATTGAGGTTAAACAAATGTAAGGAAAATCTCACCATAGTTGGAGACAACACCAAACCCAAACCTCATTCTCGTAAGAGATAACTAGTGGTGAAGCCGAGGCGGTTGTTAGGCAATCCCGAGAGGGTGATAAGTCCCGTAGGAGTGTGAACTCGTTAAACATCTAGAGGCGAGCCCGAGAGGGTGATAAGTCGAGGCGAGCCCGAGAGGGTGATAAGTCGATTTGAAGGAATTTCCTAGAATGGGAGAGTGGATGTACGAGCTTGAGTCTCCGAACCACTATACATTGTTGTGTTCTTTACTGCTTTACGTTCTTATCTTGTTATATGCATTCGATCATAAGAAAATCACAACACATGAGCTTAAAAAGAGAAAAATCTGGAATCACCATTCCTTCACCCCTGTTTTTATATGCATTTCATGATTATTTCGCATTTCATGGGTTTTCCACCGGGCCTATCAAATGTAAATTTAGATTTTGACAGGTAATTTTTTTTTCTGATTTGTTCTAATTCATCGTTCGGTTCATGAATTTTATTAATCAATGGTGATTTCGTTAATCTATCAGATTTCACGGCATTGAAAGTTTGATGGGGTCACAAGGTGAAGAGTTTCTGTGTATTATGAATCAAAATTGTTTGATCATTCAAAAATTCTATGATACGTCTTACATAAAATTGGAGTCATAGTTTGAAGATAATTTCTATTTTTGTTTGTCTTTATATTTTTTATCACAATCATCTAATAATATTTGACATATATACACACATTTTATATTATTATTTATATATTATAGTTATTTTTTTTAAACTCATTCATAGATTTACAGATAATTAATAATATTATTAGAATAATGAAAACAAAAAATATTTAGGATTGTTATTATAATTTTTTTTTATTATGTGTATTATATATATGTTACAACATACATAAATGTGTAAAAGTGTGTATCAATTTTGATAGGTTTGTTATTTATACAAAATGTAATGATAAATTCAATTAATTATCTGAGTAAATTTGTTATTCTATTGTGATAAAAAGTTCGACTGCATTAATTGAATTACTAATCAGTGTATTAAATTTTACAATTTTAATAGTCAATAGAAATATTGTTCAAGTTTGACTATAGATACGCTCAAAAAAAGTTTGACTATAAATATATCTTATTTTTATTTTTGTAAGTGCATAATTATAGTCATTTGATATTATTGTTAAATATTAATCAACATAATACCATCATTTTGGTTTAATACAATTACTTACTACTTAATACAACATAATTGTATGCTTGAAGGTGCTCAATTTGTGCCTTTTATTACAAATTGGTGCCCTTTTAATTGATTGCGTTGACCATGCATCGTTCCATTATCAATTTAAATTGTATATAGTATCCTAATTTATGTCTTTTTAATAACAAAAATTAATTTTTAATTAAATTAGATATCCTAGAAATAAGTTTATTCATATTTGAAACGAATTGGAATGTCGTATATATTTTTAGATTTTTTTTCCAACTCACTATATCATATAAGTCATATAATACACCTATGGATTTCCTTATTGAATTTCCCGATCTTTTATCTACACCGTTGATCCATTTTTTGGTTTGTTCTAATTCATCGTTCGGTTCATTATTTTCATGATGGTGATTTTTTTAATCAAGAACACGCTGGCAATTTCGTTAATCTATTAGATGTCATGACGTTGAAAGTTTGGTGGGATCACAAGGTGAAGAGTTTCTGTGTATTATAAATTAAAATTGTTTGGTCATTCAAAAATCTTATGATACGTCTCACATAATATTGGAGTCATACTTTTAGATAATCCCTATTTTTATTTGTCTCTATACTTTTTATCACATCATCTAATAATATTTGACATATATACACACATCTTATATTACTATTTATATATTATAGTAAATTTTTTTAACTAACTCATAATTTTACAAATAATTATGTTATTAGAATAGTGAAAATAAAAAATATTTAGGGTTGTTATTATAATGTTTTTTTATTATGTGTATTATGTATATGTTATAGCATACATAAATGTGTAAAAGTGTTTATCAATTTTAATAGCTTTGTTATTTATACAAAATGTAATGATAAATTCAATTAATTATTTGAATAAATTTGTTATTCTATTGTGATAAAAAAGTCAACTAGATTAATTGAATTATTAATAAATGTATTAAATTTTACAATTTAATAGTCAATACAAATATTGTTCAAGTATGACTATAAATATTTCTTATTTTTATTTTTGTAAGTGCATAATTATAGTCATTTGATATGATTTTTTATTATTAATAAATATAATACCATCATTTTGGTTCAATACAATTACTTACTACTTAATACAACTTAATTGTGTGCTTGAAAAATAAAAATTTTGTTCAATTTGTGCCTTTTATTTCAAACGGGTGCTCTTTTAATTGATTGTGTTGACTATGCATCATTGCATTATCAATTTAAATTGTATACTATCCCAATTTATGGTTTTTTTAATAACAAAATTATTTTTTAATTAAATTAGATATCCTAGAAATAGCTTATTTATATTTGAAACAAATTGGAATGTCATTTATATTTTGAGATTTCTTTTTCAACTTCACTATATCATGTATGTTATAATTTTTTAATTTCTCGGTATATCATATTTTCCCTTCGTTGTTTACTTAGAAAAAAATTGCATGAGAGTTGTAAACAATAATAATAGCACTTGATACGGGTTTATTAACTAGAGATCAAGTGGTTACGTGACAAGATAACAAGCAGATTACTTAAATTGTAAATGAAATTTGGTAATTCATGTTTAAGTTGAATTACTGAGCAAAATAGGGAAATTCAGCTTGGAACTGCATATGGTCATGTCAATTGAAGGTGCTAGAGTCATTCCGCGGTTATTTTTCTCACACTTCTTGCCTTCACGAGAGCATTATGCTTCTAAAATATCTCATTTGTTATTATTTCACAATCTTCGTTTATATTTTTTGTATGTGTTCATGGTCATAGATTTTCAGCTTCATTTAGTAGTGTGGTGAAGTGTAAACTCAACAATGCATAGAAAAAAAGTTTTTTGGTCTCATAACCTTTATATATTCGATTTTCCTCCCAAAAAAATGAACTATCTAATTTTGGTCCCAAAACTATCTAGATTGTCCAATTTTGATCTCATTTTCCTGAAAAACAGAAAAAATATCATTTTCGATCACATACAAGTCAAGTGCTAGTTAAAATTGAGGGTTTTCACGTTCGAAGTTGACGTTGACGCTGATTGTTAAAAGACATTCAATTTTTTTAACAAGTCAGTGTTCGCGTCAGCTACGACCTAAAAAACCCTCAATTTTAACAGTTGCGTGACTTGCGTCTGATTGAAAATGATGTTATTTATGTTTTTCGGGAAAAATGTGGTCAAAATTGGATAATCTAGATAGTTATGGCGCCAAAATTAGATAGTTAGATTTTTTTGGACGAAAAATGGATTACCGAAAAATTATGAGACCAAAAAACCGTTTTTCTCTAACAATGCACCAATGATATTGAATCGCTTAGGCACTTCCTTTTTTCTTCAAATTGTATTAATCAATCTTTTGCGCATATGTATGCAAAGTCCTAATTTCTTTGAATTGAACTTACAAGAAATTGAATATAGATCATTTAAAGGGGTTGTGTAATAGAACTAGGTTAGTGATTACAAGGTTAAGTGATAAGGTACTTGAAGATAAAGTTTTAACCAGAAGTAGTGCTAGACAATTGATCTTGATACCAAGACTTCATTAAATCATTTTGATCCTAGATTGCCATTCAAGATTCAGCGCAAACAGTTTTCATTGATTTCATCAAATGTTATATATGTAAATAAATAAAAATGTGGGACAATCGTTATTTCATGTAGGAGTATATTTAAGGTGAAGTTGGACTGATTGTTAAATGATATTCGGAGAGAAAATATATTTGGTAATGTTATTCAAGTTTATGTGTATTGTGTTTTCCTGTCTGTCTTATATAATTTGTTATTTTTTTTTTATTTCTAATTAAGTGCTCCATGTTCATTTTTTGGTTGTTTGTTGCAATGCACCTCTCTATCACGTTGTTTATGTCACCATTATGTATATAACAACAACAAAAAAATTTCTGAGAGTCTCACTTCTAATTTTTTATGAGGGTATAGAGAATGCTAGCTGGTGGACATCTACATGTTCGATGTTATGCTTATAACTTTTGGTTCAGTGGATCGTCTTATGAAGTTTGGGAAAGGTGTTGGAGATATCTATCTGACAGTATTCTTTAAAAAGAAGAGAAATTACACAATTTCCTAATATATTTTACTAAATATGTTTAGAAAGTCTTATATAATGCTATGTAATGTGTAATAATCCAAATTTATTTAAATTAACCAATATTTATTTAATCTTAAATTTATGTAAAATTAAGGATGACTGACGACAAAATCAAGAGTGGTTGTCTTATAAATATTGATAATATGTTACGGACTCTTGGTAAATCTTTGTAGGACTTTTAAGGAAAGCTGATAGCAGATTTTGATTCTAATTTTTCATCTCGAAATAGATTATTAATGAGGGAGTTTGCATACAAAATATCAAAGTTGAAGATAGAGTATGAGTATTTGATGATTGATGAGCAGACATAATGATGAACATCGCGATGTTTATGAAATAATAAATAAGTCTATTCATGCTGGTAGCGGTGGGGTATTTTTTGTGTGTGGATATGATTGAACCAGGAAAATGTTTATATGGAAGACGTCTGCATGGTCGAAGTAGAATGTCAAGATTGTCATTAATGTAGCATATTTCTGGTGGACGTACTGCTCATTCTAGATTTGTCATTTCAATTAATGCTACTGAAGATTGTACATGCAATATTAACTTGCTGAGCTTTTGAAGATTAGTCTCATCATATGGGATGGAGCTTTGATGATGAACAAATATTATATTGAAACTCATGATACTAATTTTAAGGATCTTATGCAGCTCATATATCTATTGTCATCTGGATTACCTTTTTAGTTGAAAGACCTTTGTGTTTGGAGGTGATTTCCAACATATATTATCGGTTATTCCAAAAGGAACGAGACATGATATTGTTCATGCTGCAATCAATTCATCATTTTTTGTGAAAATTTTATACTCTTTTGAAACTTACAAGGAACATGCAGTTGCTGAACTTGGGTTCAACTGAAGCTATATACAAAATGAAAATGTTATGAATGTGTAAGATATATTGGAGATGGGAGTATATAATCACAATTTGAGTATGGTTCTGATATACAAATTCTGGAAAATATTTTGTTAAGAGGTGGTGATGATCCGATTAGTACTATTATTGATAACATTTATCCTGATTTTGATAACGTCATGGATGATCATAATTATCTGTAAAATAGAGCAATTCCCGCTCTTACATTTGATGTTGATAGGTGTCCATAAACGAGCACATAATTTAGATGAATCACATGAGAAATCACATGCTTATTTGAGCTCTGGTAGTCCGATCTCATTCAAATGTTGATCATCTTTATGATTTGCATATTCATGAATTCTCGAATATTATGAAGTGTTCGGGTGTTCCTGATCATGAATTGAATACAAAGTTGGAACACCGATAATTTTATTGAAGAATATTGATAACTCAAGGTATTTTTGCAATGCAACCATATTTTTTCCCCTTATAATTAAAAAAAAATTGCATTTTAAAAGTTGAATGTCTATATTTCTTCAAATAATTTGTAATATAATATTTTTCCATATGTAGATTTGTTATTACGAGGTTGAGTGGTAGTGTTCTTGAAGCTAAGATTCTAGCTGAAAGTAGTGCATGATATTTGGCTTTGATACACAGGCTTGCATTGACTCCTTGCCCTAGATTGTCGTTCAAATTTCAACGGAGACAATTTTCGTTGAATAAAAGTTAGGGGTAGTCATTTTCTCACATAAGGGTATTTTTAATAAAAATATCATGTTTTAGCTGAGAAATTAAAGTAACAAGCAGATCTTGGAAATATAATTTAGAAAAAATATTATTTACTTTATACAATATAAATTGACTAATGAATTCAAGTAAATACCTCCTTGCACAAGTTTAAATTTATATATATATGGTAGAAATGTGATAACATTTATATAGAAGACATTGTCTGCGGATTTGAGGTCTAATGACAAAAATTGTCACTATTGTAGCATCCAATTCACACTACAATCAATTCATATGTTATGTGTAATAATTGTACTCTACTGAATCTTACAAGGAGCATATTGTTGCAAAACTCGAGATTGACAGAAGGTTTACACGAGTTGAAAATATTTTCTAATTGGATAACATCTATTGGAGATGGGAGTATAGGATCACAAATTGAGTATGATCTTGATGTACAAATTTTGAATGATATTTTTGTTGAGAGGTGGTAATGAGTTATATGTTTTATGGAACAATTTTTTGTAGGAAAATTCATATATTCCTTACAAGATCTCAAGCCCTTAAGCAATACAAAACAGACTATCCGAGTCTCCGAGACTAAATTAGAGGAATTGATGAGTCATCACATATTAAGAACAACTCTCAAAGTAATTACTCCATCCACCTCATATAATAACTTGCACACTTTACTTATAAAGATGTCCCAAAATAATTTGCACGCTCTAAAAGTAAAAAGTCCTCCATAAACTTATTCCTCACAATATCAATAATATTACACAAAATGCTATTTCTTTTGGACCCATACATACACATACTCAAATCCATTAATTCTATATTTTATACATAATAGTTTACAAAATTACCCCTCACAATCCTACTCATTACTCAACTTTCATATTTTGTGTGCCGATCAAACGGTGTAAGTTAATTCAGGACTAGAAGTATAAAGTTACATTAATCTATTTCACATTCTACACACAAATCATGTTGGAGAGATTGATTTTAAAATTATAAGATTAGATATAATGACATATTATTTATTCATTAAGAGGTCTTGGTACTTTTTATAATTTAAATTAAAATATAATGATGATAATGCACGAGCATTTAAAATTATAATTATAACTTATACAATATTATTAAATATGTATTGAAATAATATTTTAATAATGTGTACAACAAACGTTGAACTATATAACATGATATGCAATTGTATATACATTATATTTAAGAATACATTTAGTTTATAAATTAGAATAAGAAATATAAATATATTGCAAATATACAATATTAAAAAATGGTATAAAATGCCTTTTTTTTCTTATAACTTTCACTAATTCTGATTTTAGTACGCTAACTTTCTCCAACTTTAGATTTAGGTCATTTCAGTTTACCAAATGCAATTGTTTAACCTTGAACTAGCTAAAATAGGTTTACCAAATTTAATATTTTTGTCCTTAGTTTTGACTGGCTAAAAGGACGAGAATGTTGAATTTAGTCCTTAATTTCTTTCCATATTTGTTAGTTATTTTTCTTTCCATTTTCAGGTTATATATATATATATATATTTGGATTCAATATGATATGATAGTAATTGCATTTTCCTATAAATTGAGATTAATATTCAGGATTATAATAATCACAGTTCTTTTTTTTTTTTTGCCCTTTTTCCCCAATTACATAAAGCATCCATTTATCCACAAAAGTTTAGTCAAGTGCAAGTTCTTTGTGATAAGATGTCAATTTGAGACTTTAAAAAAAGATGTCAATATGAGACTTTAAAAAAAATCTCGATCTGATTTTAGGTACTCAAAACTAATTATTTTGGTTTCGTCATGAAAAATGTTCATACTATTCATCTTAATGAGTCTTCACAGAAAGATACTCCAAGAAATCTAAAATTGGAAAGTTTTGGGATCAATCAGGGTGGAAGAAATGAATACAAAAAAATTCATATATATATATATATATATATATATATATATATTTTTTTTAAATCTGTCTCTAAGATAAACATGTGACTTCTACATTCTTGCAAATTCATGACTCTTGATTTTAACTTATATTGTTGAACAATTAAATATCTTGGAAGTGTTGATGTATCTATTTACAAGCTTTTTTTAAAGCCGACGTCGTACCCTGAGGTTCTTACTAGAAGATGAAATTATTTAAACTGCTTCAAATTTGAGAATAGATACACTTAATTTCATCTTTGTAAGTTTCTTTCTGATTTTTGTAATCATATATGTGCCGATTTGTGTTTTAAATTTCAGTACATAAATTGATGTTTTCTTTTTTCGATTTTGTGGTTTATTTGCCGCATGGATTGAGAGATTTTGGTCCTTCGGACACTAAAAAAACATTTAAGTTACACTTGGTTGATTGTGCCCATGAAAAGAAGAGGCAAGTGCACGGTTTGGTCTTCAAAATGGATGTTGGTTGGTGAGTCCACAATTCTAGGTTTGTCATTCCAATTAATGCTACCAAAGATTCTACTTTCAATATTAATTAAGATAGTCATCTTGCCGAGCTTTCGATTGAGACTAATCTCATTATATAGGATGAAGCTCCGATGGTAAATAGATATTGTACTGAAGCTCTTAATACTACTTTGAAGGATATTATGTAGCTGGCCAATTTGTTATATTTTGGATTATTTTTTGGTGATAAGACTGTTGTGTTTGAAGGCGATTCTGACAGATATTGCAGGTTATTCCAAAAGGAATGAGGCATTATATTGTTCACGTTACAATAAGGTCATATCTTTTGTGAAAATGATTGTATCTTACTGAAACTTGCAAGGAATATGCGTTGCAGGAATTTGGGATCGGCTGATGGTTTACACAAATTGAGAGTTTTTTTTTTCTTCTAAATTGGCTAACATCTATTGGAGATTGAAGTGTAGGATCATAAACTGAGTCTGATTTTGATGTACAAATTCCATATGATATTTTTTTTAGAGGTAGTGATGATCTGATCGGTCCTATTGTTCATAGTATTTATCCTGATTTTATGAACATGATGGACGATCACAATTATTTGCTGAACATAGCAATTCTTACTCCTACGTTGGATGTTGTTAGGTCCATAAAAGATCACATGATTCATGTGTTGTGTTTGATATAGTAACTCAGGCTTAATCGAACACGTAAGAGTGACACGTGTAATATTAAAATATTTATGCGCAATGGACAAGTATTCGCCACTCGTGTCGAGAAAAATGAATCGATGAAGCTAAGTCAAGAAGGCCATAAGCAAATCGAGGACTCGGCGTCAAGACCTCAGATATCCTGAGGGTCAGTATGTTCGCACCTCAGATATCCTGAGGGTCAGTATGATCGAAGACCTCAGATATCCTGAGGGTCAGTATGTTCGAAGACCTCAGATATCCTGAGGATCAATATGTTCGCACCTCAGATATCCTGAGGGTCAGTATGATTCGAAGACCTCAGATATTCTGAGGGTCAGTATGATTCGAAGACCTCAGATATCCTGAGGGTCAGTATGTTCACACCTCAGATATCCTGAGGGTCAGTATGTTCGCACCTCAGATATCCTGAGGATCAGTATGTCCGCAGACCTCAGGTATCCCGAAAGGTCAGAGTGCCCGACACTCAGATATTCCGAAGACCCAAACATCCTGAGGGCTCAGTGTGCTCGAGGAGGACAATATTCCAGCATAAAAACTGACATGGTTAAAAGGGCGAACAAAGCATCCAACCGAACAAAAGGTTAATTTGGACGACCAAAAGAGTGCTTTACAGACAAGTAAGTTCCAAGATCAACCAGGAAGACGAAGTTGAAAAACGTGGCAAAGATTACGTGAGTTCTTGCATGACCAAGTCTCCAAATTCATGCTTGCCAACCCAAATTTCATGCTACGGAGTGCTATAAAAGGAAGAAAAAAGAAGAAGAGAAAGGTTCAGAAAAAATCCCCGAAAAAAGTAATACCCACGCTTGAGAGGTGAGGAACAAAAAAAATTCGAGTGATCATTTATCCCTACTAGAAACCCTAGCACCCGGAGGCGAATTCTCCAAATTATCTTCGTCTGTAATGATTCATCTTCATAAGGTGTATCAAATATTTGCGTGTAAAGCTCATGAATACCACATCCTCGGCTTGGTATGCCCCAGAGTACTCATTTAAATTTAACCGGGTTCAACAAACTCATCTTATTTACAGCTTATCGCAACACGTACATGTTTTGTTTGTGAGTTGTTACCAAATTAGCCACATAATACTCTCCGAATAAAATGACTCGCGATAACTGGCGCTAGAAGAAGGGTGCTTCACCGAAAAACCAACCCATATACGAACCCTTAGAGAGCCGAGGCAGAAAAAATAAATAAAATGCCTCAATCTAGGAACACACAAACGGAGAGGTCGGGACAAAAGCCGACCACATGACGGAAAGAGGCTCGGGCCCAAATTTCATAAAGATCGGGGAGTGGAGATTACCAATCTCGAGGATATTGTGAATGATCCCATGACTACAACTGTGGCTATCACCTTCTTTGTCGCGGCGCAGAAAAGAGAGGGCTGAGAAAGAATTATCCAAATTAGAAACTCAAGATCGTGAAGAGCGATGCTCACGTACACCTGATAGTGAGCAAGTTAAAAAGAAAATTGTGAAGCGGGCAAGTAAAAAAGTCGATGACACGTCTGATGACAAACAGCCTCAAGGATCTAGACCATCAGCGTTTGGACGTTTGAGGCTCTCCGCCAAAGACCGAATCGGCAATAAGAGGTGACAGGATCCAGGAAAGGAACAGCCAATAAAAATACCCGCGCCTTCAGATCTTCATGATCATCCGCATGCCGAACAAAAATCGGCGGGAACAAAATTGTCTATCCATCATCGATTGGGTAGTCAAGGACGAACTTGGAGAGGGGGACTGCCCCATCACGAGCATGACCCACTGGGTCCTCATGATGGGAAACAGTCCCAATCTAAGTTCTGTTAATCCCATAAAATTTTGGAATGCAAAAGGCCATCGAGGATTTACAGGCCAACCTGGTCACGACCAAAGGCCAACCTCGAGCGAGCACAATACCCTACTCGCCATTGTCACCGGCGATCATGGCGTTGAAATACAGGAGAAAGTGGCGAAGTCCCGACCGCCAATTCCCATATTCGATGTTGAGTCCGATCCTCATGTCCATCTCAACAAGTATTCAGATTTTATGATCGCGATGGGGGCCACGGACGTAACACATTGCCGATCATTCCCCATGACTTTGGGTGATCTGGCACATAGATGGTTTTCTACCTTGCCAGTTGCGTCCATCACATCTTTCGCCCAATTGGGACAACAATTTCTGTCCCACTTTTCATCCATGTGTGCTCGCCCAGCGCCAAAACAAAGGTTGGCGCATTTCTTCCAATTAAAAGGTGAGTATGATCGAGCATACATAGAAAGATTTGATAAATGTCTGTATGATGGGGCCCCAGTTGAAGAGGATGCCAAAATCCTTGCGGTGGTCGGGGGCCTAACTCTAAATACTGATATGTGGAAGGCCATGCACCAAGACTGGCCGAACACATATTCAGAGTTCCGAGATCGAGCAACCAAAATTATAGCCATGCAAGATTTGCTCGCCCAATCACGATTGGGTCAGGAACCAACCACTAGGAAAGCTTTCGGGAAGAAAGTGATGAATGAAGGGGGGTACAAACCCCCAGGCTCTTTCAAACCATTTGAAGGAAGAGCAGAAGCTAACGCCCTATGAAGTCTTTTGGGCGTTTCAGCAGAGACAATCTTTAACCAAATCAGAGATCGGGACATGTTGGAAAGGCCGAGAAGAATCATAATGGATAAACATCGGCTCAATGCTTCCAAATATTGTAACTACCATTTAGTACATCGGGCACAACATGAAGAATGTCGCGACTTACTCCGCCAACTTTGGAAGCTGTACGAAGATAATCGTCTTACCCAATTCTTAAAAAAGCCAGCGAGCAGAGACTCTCGAACAGAAAAAATAGAAGATCGAAGGGGTAAGCGAAAGGCCGAACAAACATCTGACAGTGATCCCGAAGAGTCACGTAAGAGGTCCGAGTTATCTAGAAGAGGGCCTCCTACTGTGGGAAGAGGTCGAGATAGTCAAGAGATTCACATGATACGTCCTGAATATGGACCAGTTACCCGGCACCAACATTATCAAACAGACGAAAAAAGATGGAGATGCATGCCATGCAAAGCATCCATCAAGTGAAGGTAGCGAAAGCACATCGCCAAAGCACGCCACCCCTCCCACCAAAGTTATGTTTTAGAAGGCGATCTCGACGGAATCATAACTACCCACAATGACTCCTTAACCAGTGCTTTGTCTCGCCGGGTTGAAGGTGCAAGACCGCTCTCTGGTTGACACCGGAGCTTATGCGAACATTCTGTTCGTCGACACCCTTCGCCAGATGGAAAAACAAGTTGGGGACTTGAGCAGTTATATTGAACTGTGTAATCATACCATAATGGGTTTTGGGGAATCTGTAACCCGACCCTATGGTATGATTAGGTTAGGAGTCGAGTTAGAATCAACTCGAATCGGGACATCCGATTTAACTAGAATGATAGATTTTGTAATCGTCGATGCTCAAAATCTACTTATAACGGGTTCCTAGGTCGCCCGATTTTATTCAGAATTCAAAGCGTCCGTTTCTACGATTATTATTATTGTTAAATTTCTGACACAAGATGGACCAGGAAGTGTAAAAGGAGATCAGAAGAAAGCTCGAGATTATTTGCTATCATGTGCACCAGAAAAACAAAGCATCGTCAATATGATGGAGCAAACATGGGAGACTGGTGAGCAAGCCGGTGAAAGCAAATACCTCGCCTTTAAAGATCTTCCGAGCGAACATAAGTTCGACGAGCATAGCTCTTTCTTGCGAAAGCACGAATCGCGAACGAACACGACTCGGGGTGACAACTAATTCCCCAGATCTCCTAGATCAAATGAATATTGATCACCGAACGAGCAAAGCGGACCTAGAGCCACAAGATAGGTTTTGAACCCATGGAGGTTGATGACGAGCACCGGGGGTCCATCCAAGATCCTCGGTGGAAGCAAAAAAGAAAGCAAGCAACACCTGTCGAACAACTGGAGTCCATCAAAATTTACCCGAACAGACTCGAGTTAGAAGTGTTCATTGGTTCAGAATTACCTGAACCAATTCGAACAGAAATTATTGCTTATCTTCAACCAAACTTGGATGTGTTCGCATGGTCGCACGAAGATATGGTTGGTGTTGATCCAAAACATGCATGCAACTCCCTCAACCTTGATCCAATACAAACTCCAGTTATCCATAAGCGCAGAAAGTTTAGTCCGGAAAAATATGCGGCAATGAATAGTGAAATCAAAAAGTTGCTAGACAACAAACTGATTCGAGAAGTAAAATGCCCAAGATGGCTTGTGAACCCTGTGCTCGTCCGCAAGTCTAATGGATCTTGGAGGTTGTGTATTGATTTCACAGATTTAAACAAGGCATGTCCGAAAGATAACTTCCCGATGCCGCATATCGATTATTTAGTCGATAATACAGCAGGCCATGAACTCATGACTTTTATGGATGCATTTGCTGGTTATCACCAAATACCTATGAACCCGGATGACCAAAAGAATACTAAGATTCCGCGCATGAAAAGAACATGTATTGTTGGCAACGCACGCCATTCGGATTAAAAAAGAATGCCGAGCAACATATCAACGTTTAGTGAACAAAATGTTCGACGAACACATCGCAATTTGAACAATTGAGGTATATATTGATGATATTGTGGTTAAGAGTGAACATAAGGAAGACCACATCACCCACCTCGCACAAACGTTCGATATACTCAGAAGTACAATATGGTTAAACCGAAAAAAATGTAGCTTTGGGGTTCACTCAGAAAATTCCTCGGACATATGGTCATCAACGAAGGATCGGCGAACCCAACAAAGATTCAAGCCATGCTCGATATGCAAGCCCCTTAAATGTGAAAGAGGTCCAAAAGTTAACGGACGTTTGAAATTGTAGTAAGCGGTTTATATCACGAATTGGAGACAAATGCAAACCTTTCTTTGATAAATTGAAGAGAGGGAAATTCGATGGACCAAGCATTGCCAAAATGCATTGAATCATTGAAGCGAAGCACCTTTGCGGATACTCGGAACCTCATCTAAGTTCTGTTCCGCGCGAACAACTCTATTGTATCTTCTTTGCGATCCGAAAGCACGCGATCGATCTTTGACTTTCGTCTGGCGAAGGGACTATACACTTGCCCATTTACTATGTAAGTCAAGTGCTTAAAGAAGCCGAGCTCCGGTACCCTCCATTGGAAAAATTAGCATATGCCCTCGTCATGAGTGTTCGAAAATTACGACCCTATTTTTCGACCACTCGGTCGAGTCTTGACCACTTTCCCATTGTGTTAAGTCCTCCACCGGCCGACATCGCGGTAGATTACTAAAGTGGGCGGTGGAGTTAGGACAATCGGCATTACGTTCGGTTCCATGAACAAGAATGAAGCGGCCAAGTTTATGGCCGATTTCATGGTCGAGTTGACATATCCTCAAATGCTCAAAAAAGCTATCGACCAACCGTGGCATATGTATGTTGATGGTTCATCAACAAGTTCAAGAGCCGGAGCAGGCGTAGTTCTCATCGGCCGACCGACTGACAAACATTTTTAATGACCATCCGCTTTTGATTTCCCCACCTACAAATAACGGTCGAATATGAAGCTTTGATCATTTGGACTACGGATGGCAATGACAATGGGAATCCAGAGGCTGATGATCTATAGCGATTCTCAGATAATCGTTTATCAAGTGACAGGAGAGTACGAGGCCCGAGGCGAACAGATGGCACAATATCAATAGCTAGCAAAAGAAATGCTCGAGCATTTTGAACAAGTTTTCATTGAACAATTACCACGATTGGGTAATTCGTTCATCGATGCTTTTGGCACCCCTAGCAACAAGTTAGAAGGAGTAGCGAACACAATGCAGACATTGTGGTCGTCACAACTTGTTCGCCATCGGTTCGTAATTATGCTCTCCCAAATAACAAAGTAACAAGAAACTCGATGACTCTAATCGAAGTTACCCACGAAAGGGACTTCTCGAAAATAGGGCACAAGCTACTCGCCAGACATAATCACGCTCGGTATACTATCATAGACGGGCATTTGTACAAAAGAAGTTACTCACTTCCACTTTTGAAGTGTATTACTCCCTGAAGAAGCGTCGTACTTTCGAACAAATCCATGAAGGAGTATGCGAAATCATATGGTGGGCTCGTCCCCGCACACAAAATAATCAAACAAGGTTATTATTGGCCAACCTCAAAAAGGATTCGCTCACAGATGCGCAACAAGTGCCACAGATGCGTGTACATGCTCCACTTATTCATAGCCCACCAAGAATTAGTGTGGGTTTATAGCCCATGGCCATTTGCTAAATGGGGGATCGATTTGATCGGCCCATTCCCTCTCGGGCACGCGTCGGGAGTAATATATGTTGTGGTTCCGTGGATTACTATACTAAATGGGGCAGGTTTGAGGCCATTGTCAAGATTACCGAACAAAGAATGTGGAACTTTTTTTGGAAGAATATCATTTGTCGATTTGGGCTTCCCCAATCATTAGTACCTGATAACGGTAAGCAGTTCGATGGAAGTGAATTCAGACAAAATTGTGCTCATTTGGGGATAAAAAACACTACTCAACTCCGATTATCCCCAAAAAACGGACAAGTTGAGGTAGTTAATAAAATCATCAAGCATACCCTCAAGGCGGACTTGATAATTTCAAGGGTGGATGACGGGTCAAGAGTTGCTCGAAATATTATGGGCTTATCAAACAACTTTGAACATCAATCGCGGAGACCCTGTTTCGCTTCGGCATTTGGTGCGGAAGTTCGTTATACCCGAGAATCAAGATTCCAAGTCATCGAACAATGACTTTCGGAGAACACATTAATGACCAAGCGCTGCATACGAGTACGACTTTGTTGGAAGAAAGAAGGACGGAGGCTGATTTCAAGAATGCCATGTACAAAAAGAGATCAGAGAAGTTTTACAACTCCAAAGTCCGAACACGCAGGTTCAATGTGGGCGAGCTGGTTTTAAGGCGAGCAACGGGGGTATCGAGTGGTGTGTTCGGCCGAGCATGGGAAGGTCCGTTCAGAGTTTCAGAACGTTTGCTAAACGGGGCCTATGACTTGGAAGACCTGAATGGAGTCCCATTGTCCTACTCGTGGAATGCATCAAATTTGAAAAAATACTATCAATAATAGCGAGCATAGTTGGCCGAACAAAATCGTCCACACAGCTTTAACGAGCATAGTGTTGGCCGAACAAAATCGTCCACACAGCTTTAGCGAGCATAGTGTTGGCCGAACAAAATCGTCCACACAGCTGAAGTGATCATAGTTGGCCGAACATAATGGCCGATGAATTGAAACATTACAAAGGGCCGAACATAATCAACCAATCAGTTCAAACGAGTAGGACAATCCTAAAAGAAGAGTACATTATGTTCGATACATATGTTCAGGAAAGAAATGCTGGACAACACTATCGATAGACAGAAGATACATGTCAGAACGAGTTGTCAACAGAAGATACGTATCGAAACGAGTTGACAAGTGGCGGTAACCATGCAGGGATGAGTCAATCTTTGAGCAAGAGCTGTCAAAAATCTGGACAAATGTCAAAAGGGGGAGCAAAAGTAAGAGAGCTAGCACCAGCTAGCTATGCCAGCACTAGCTTGGGAAAGTTCTATAAATAGGGGCATATTGACAGTTGAAAAAAGCAGAGAAAAAACATATGAAGAAGAAAAAAGGAAAAATACTGCGATTCTCAGAAGGAAGTCGGTTTAGTATGCCCCCAGACGTAGAAGAATTTAGCTCTCAATTCAGCGATCATTCAGCTGAATCGATCATCTGCCCTGATGCGAGTCTTTTACCCCGTACGACTTTGCGAGCACAGGTTGAAGCTCGTTCCGGACTCAAGATGCTCGGCAGAGTCATGGTTGCCACTCCACGTTACTCACTGCTTATGCAGTAGTAAGTCATTAGTCCCCTATGCATCCCCAAAATCTCCTCGGGAAGGAGGGATGTCATAGTGTCCGCTCAAAACAAGATGCGGACGCTGATGCTCGAGCATCTCTTGAAGGGGACAGAATGGTGCGAGCTGAAAAATTTTGCTCGCACCTACTTTTAAGCGGCAGAATCGCGCCACATGCTTATGCCCGCAGCCGCCTGCATAATCACAGCTTGTCCAGGAGGGACAAAAGTTTATGCTGCTGCTGCTTGAGCATGTTACGAAGAAAGAAGGGTAGACAGGATGATGTGCCACATCCTTGTCAACATCAATTCTGCGGACAAGGTGAGGCCAGTTCGTGTCTACTCAAGACAAGGTTTAAATTCAAAACCCTAGTCTAGTTGTGTAATAGATAGTCTTCTTCAGATATGAAGGATGTAATAGAATACAAGGTGTTGCAAAAAGAAAAAAGAAAGGTATTTGTACTTTTGTTCGCTAAGACTTTCTAGTTCAAGCCTATTTGAGGTCATGACCTAAGTCGGATGGTCTTAACAAAGATTTAACGAGCCCAAGTCTATGTTCACCGATTTAACGAAGTTCATACTCGATTCCTCGACAAAAAAGCGAGTAATGGGGTACGCAATTGCAAAAAGACGACTAGTACTTACAGACACCAGAGCAAAAAGCGGGTGATGAGCGCGGGTCGCAATGACTAAATAAGACGACCCTAAGACGGAAGTGATCGCACCTAAATAAGACGATCACAAGACCAAGAAAGGGGGGTTCATAAAGTAACCCATCTGGTCGCACCTAAATAAGACGATCAACCGATTGCAACGACAATAAGACAATCAAAACCGAAAAAAATTAGGAGCGGGCATAGGCAAACCCAATGTTCGAATTCATTCAGAAGAAAAGGTGCAAAAACTGGAAAGCAACAAAGCGAACACAATGCAACAAAGCAAACATCAAGCAACACAAGTATCAATTTTCATCCTCGACAATTATCAAACAATCAGGTTAGAGGAGTTGGTTCAATATGTAATCCATCCATTCAGTTGTAAATATGTTCGAACAAAAGACAAGAAGTCAGCAAAAACTACAAGTATTAAGGACATTGTTCGAACAGAAAGTGAAGAAGACAAAAAATTACACAACGTATGTTCAACAAAACAAAAATGACATCAAGGAGCAAAATCATAATTGGGGGTAGACGGGAGAGAGATGTCGAACAAATTGTGCTCTGCCCCCTCAGCAACAACTCCTTCAGTATGGTCTGATACCACATGCTCGCCAGAAAGGTACATTCTTTCATCCACAGGAGGTCCCTTTGCTCGCCCCGCACTTTTGATCGGTCCCTGACTTCGATCTTGAGATTTTGGCCAGCAAACTCAGCAATATTCATGTCTGAGCCCTCTTCCTCATCCATAATCGGATCATCAACTTTGATCCCTTCAGGAAGAACGGAGAAATCACACAGGTCATTTAAATCTGACATTGGAAGGTTGCGGTCCAGAGGGTTGTCGATCAGGTACTGCTGAAAACTGGCTACAAGAGGGGCAATTTGTTATTTTGTTGGATGCATGGCTAATGACCCGGATAAGCGTCGGCGAAGGCACAAATGTATGAGAAGTTAGACATGGAATCAACATACTCATCATCATGCAGCTTTGAATTTTCGAGACCCAAGCGAGTGTTGGTCTCCTTAGCAATGATGAGTTGTTGACCGAGCGCATCCCTCTCATTTTCCATGGCCTCGACACCAGCTCGGAGTCTTCGAAGCTCAACATTCATATCCTCCTGAGCTCTTCGAATACTGGCTACCTCCTCCTGAGAGTGAATCAATTCCTCCTTTATCTGGCGAGCATCTTCCTGAGCCAGGCGTGTATCTTCCTGAGCCTTGCGGGCATCCTCCTGAGCTCGGTTAGCATTAGCTTATGCCGAAGAAGATTGTCCCTGAGCCAACCTCAGTTCATCCTGAGCCCTGTTCAGCTCGCCCACCTTTTCTTCAAAGTTTCTGATCAAAGCCAAGTAATTGGCGTGGAGGTTGGCGGACTGAGCATAGGCTTTCTCAAGAACAACCATAGATTGGCCCTGAAGCACCAGACCCAGACGCAAATTTTCCAGGGGAGTGCGACCCGTAGTGGACTCTTCCAGATCAGTAGTCCACGCCCGAACAGGAGTCTGGCAAGCCTTCTGAACATGCTCAGGAATGCCCGGAACCTTGCGAACACTCGGCGAGCAGAAGTAGTTCTTCAGATTGGGCATCAAGGGCGACAACCTGCTCAACCTACATATATATTCAAACAAATGAATATAAAAAGGGCAAACAAAAATAACCAAAACAGAAGCAGATCGAATAAAATATACCTGCCTACACGAGCCGGATCCCATCTCAAGAATGATCTATCCTTAGGGGATCGGAGCTCAGGATCTAACGGAGTCCATGATCAGGGTCCGGCAGGAGGTGGAGAAGATGTGCCAACCTCCATTTCAACAATCTGGGAAATTGGACCGACCACGGAGGCGGCCGCTCTGATCGCCTCGACAGTAGGGGTCCGAGTCACCCTGACGGTATCAGTACTCGTCTGAGCCTGTTCGCTCGGCATGTTCGTCCGAGTTTGTTCGCTCGGCCCCTGCTCGCCGATCTCCACCCTCGGTCTCTTCAGCGAGGGAGCTTGTTCGCCAACCCCTTGCTCGGCCGAACGAGTGCTCCTTTGCGCTCGGCTTGATTCCCCAGGACCGGAAGAGGACCGGTTAGCCCTGCTCGCCTCCCCTCTTCCTGTTCGCTGAGCCTCCCGCTCAGCATGAATCAGAGCAAGCTCCTGTGGCCTTTTTCTCCGAGCCATCTCAGTATGTTCAGATGTGCTCACAGCAATGGTCACATCAGGGAAAGCTATAAACAAAATAATTCAGTACGAACAGAAGGATAATAACGAGCAGAATGGCACAAAACATACAAATACAAGAGGCAATCCTTACCAGTATGATTAACATCAACAAGATGATGAGGAGGCATGAACAAACCTCCTTTCTTTCTCTGATCAGCAGTATTCAGAGTTCTCACAGATCGCTCCGAACGAGACTCCAGATCGATTTGCCAAACGCTGCTGAAATAGCCGTCGTTTGCCTCTTTGTCCGTCGCAGTTAGACTCCCTGAAATAAAAAGCGAATTAAAATCAGTTCAAATTGAAGAACGAAAGACACAAAATCACTTACTTCGGTATGCCCCGAAGTCAGTGGGGATGTCTAAACGAGCGTTTGGTTCGCTTCCAGAGGCCGGGCTTTTCCAATCGCCCCCAACGAACCAAAACTTTTCCTTCCAATCACTGATTTTGTTCGGCACATCCTCAATAACTTTGCACTTGGCATTAGCTTGCATGAACAACCACCCGTGTTCACCCCTCGGACGGGTCAAGTGCACCAATCGAGCAAGCTCAACTGCTGAGGGATAGTATCTTGGCTTCATTTTGCCGAACAAAGTCAGGAAACTCATGATCATATGCCACCCGTTTGGCTTAAGCTGCGTAATGGTAATGTTCCACTCTACGAGCAAACGGGTGATGGCCGGATGGAGGGGAAATCGAAGGCCAGCTTCCATTGTGTCTAAGTTTACAGCGACACAACCCTCAGGGGGTTGGTCGGCCCATTTCATCGTAACACGGTGCCCGAAAAAAAGACATCTTTTTGAGTTTCATAAATCCAATGCAAATGAAAGTGAGCCTATCAAGATCAATTATGCTCATTATCTTGCTCATTGGTACTCATTCTCAACCCCAATCCTATGAGGTTGCTCGGGCCAATCAAAACTATAACGAGCGTTATACTCGTTATACGTTGGACTATGAGGGACACCAACAGGTATATCAAGCTCAGAATTTTGCTCGCCAACTACCCCTATGTTTGATTCGGTTATATTTACAGCCGCCAAAATTTCCCCCCTCACAACATTGTCATTCCTATCTACATTAACATTGTCAACATCCCTAGACCCAATTTGAATTTGGGACAAAAAATTATCACCTGAATTGTCCGAAAAATCATTACGGACCAAGTCCCTATCCAATTCATGTAGGGCTTCGTCAGAATCAGAGGAAAGAACGGCAAACGGTTGCCGAATTTGCCAACGAATTCCTAAACCCGAGACATTCGTCTCCGGCGCATTTGCGTCGACACGGGGGATTCTACTGACAGAGGGGGAAGAAGAGGAACTATGGTGGTCTGACTCTCAATGACGTAAGAGTTCGAGCAAGAGGCCATAATCACAATTAGAAAAAGAATGCAACGGTTACCTGAGTAAAATTCTTCGCCGGAATGATGAAACCCTCGTCGGAAATTTTCAGACACATGAAAGATTGAAAGACAGGGGAAAAAAGGGTTTAAGGCGGAGAAACAAGGTATATATAAATGTTGGATTCAATTTGAAAAATCCGCACGAATCATTTAAACGACATCGACTATGGCCCAATAAGATTTTAATGTAATGGGCCCCATGTCGAATACAAAAGCGACCGGTGGGGGTATTATTGTGTTCGATATAGTAACTCAGGCTTAATCGAACACATAAGAGCGACACGTGTAATATTTAAATATTCATGCGCAATGGACAAGTATTCGCCACTCAGGTCAGGAAAAAAGGAATCAGATGAGCTAAGTCAAGAAGCCGCCATAAGCCGTCGAGGACTCGGCGGGTCAAGACCTCGGATATCCCGAGGGTCAAGATGTTCGCACCTCGGATATCCCGAGGGTCATATGTTCAAGACCTCGGATATCCCCGAGGGTCAAGATGTTCAAGACCTCGATATCCTGAGGATCAATATGTTCGCACCTCGGATATCCCGAGGGTCAAGATGATTCGAAGACCTCAGATATTCTGAGGGTCAAGATGATTCAAGACCTCGGATATCCCGAGGGTCAAGATGTTCACACCTCGGATATCCCGAGGGTCAAGATGTTCAAGACCGGATATCCCGAGGATCAAGATGTCCGCAGACCTCGGGTATCCTCGGCGGTCGAGCGCCTCGACACTCGATATCCCAAGACCCAAACATCCCGAGGGGCTCGGTGTGCTCGAGGAGGACAATATTCCAAAGATAAAACCGACATGGTTAAAAAGGGCTAACAAAGCATCCAACCGAACAAAAGGTTAATTTGGGACGACCAAAAGAGTGCTTTTTATGCACAAGTAAGTTCCAAGATCAACCAGAAGACGAAGTTGAAAAACGTGGCAAAGATTACGTGAGTTCTCAGATGACCAAGTCTCCACTCATGCTTGCCAACCCAAATTTCATGCTTGCCGAGTCTTTATAAAAGGAAGAAAAAAAAAAGAAGAAAGGTTCGTAAAAAATCCCCGAAAAAAAAGTAATACCCACGCTTGAGAGGTGAGGAACAAAAAAATTCGAAAGTGATCATTTATCCCTACTAGAAACCCTAGCACCCGAGGCGAATTCTCCAAATTATCTTAAATGCGTAATGATTCATCTTCATAAGGTGTATCAAATATTGTACGTGTAAAGCTCGCAATACCACATCCTGGCTTGGTATGCCCCCAGAGTAGTCATTTCCCGACGAACTGGGTCAACAAACTCATCTTATTTACAGCTTATCGCAACACGTACATGTTTTGTTTGTGAGTTGTTACCAAATTAGCCACATAATACTCTCCGAATAAAACGACTCGCGACATCATGTTAATGAAAATGAATCACATACTTATTTGAGCTCAGATAGTCCTTTGTCATGCTGATTCAAATGTTGATTATCTTTCTGATGTGTATACTCTTGAATTCTTGAATAGTCTAAAGTGTTCGGTTATTCTTGATCATGAACTGAATTTCAAAATTGGAACACTGGTAATATTATTTAGAAATATTAATCACTCAAGGGGTTTGTGCAATGGAACTAGGTTTAGACTTTTAATATTATATTTTTTAAATTTTTTAAATTTTTTCCTCATCTTTTAAATGTTGAATATATGTATTAATTCATTAAATTTGTAATGAAATATTTTTTTCAATATATAGGCTGGTTATAACGAGGATGGCTGATATAATTCTTGAAGCTAAGGTTCTAAAGGGAAGTAATGTCGAATAGTTAGCTTTGATACCTAGGGTTACGTTAACTCCTTCTGGTCATATATTGTCATTCAAAATTTCAACTGAGATAGTCTAGGTTGGTTATTTCATATGATATATCTATATATAAAAGTCAAGGACAATATTTTTCTCATGTAGGAATTTTTTTGCAGAAGTTCATTTTTAGTCATGGACAATTGTATGTAGTTTTTTTCCGGATAACAAACCTCTAGGATTTAGGTTCGAAGATCCTATTGTGTCATGATGATGTAGTTTTTCAAGAAATTTTTAGGAATTATATAATTCTGTAATAATAAATATTCAAATGTCACAATTTTTTCATGACGTTTTATTTTTGTTAAAGTCCTTTTCATATAGGATTTTACAATATTAATTATTTGAATTATTATACATAAATGAATTATTATATTTTCTCTAACATGAAAATATTAGATATCTTATATATATAAAATATATTTTTATAAATTTTTATATTATAACAAGATACTAATATAAGCTATTTGTTGTAAGTTTTTTAAATTTAATTTTGTAACATATATGTCAAATTATATGTTTTAAAAATTAATCGATACTTTTATTATGAATATAAATATTACATCAATATTTGGACTTTGTTAGATACATCGTAACGTTGATACAACCAATGTAAAATAAAAAAAATGGGTTAATTACAAAAAAAAATAAAAAATAATTACCACTCTTAGGGTTTTTTGTCAATTACAACATATTATTTTTTTCCTTTGCTATTCAAGACATCCCTTTTTAAAATTTTGCAATTTGAACCGTTTGTCCATCTTCAGTCTTGACATCCTACGTGGACATTTATGTCAACTCCGGCTGCTACGACACTTAATTATTGCCAAAAATTTGAAAATGCTTTGAATAACATAATTTTAAAATGTGGTGTCTCGAATTGCAAAGAAAAATAATGTGTTGTAATTAATAAAAATCTCAACGGTAGTGATATTTTTTGCAATTAACCAAAAAAATACTATAAAGTGAAGAACATTAATGGAATTAAAAATTTTGTAGTCCAGTAACTTTGCATCGTTTTAAAATTAATCCCGATTGTTATGACTCTTTGATTATAGGTCCGATAAATTTTCAAAATATTTGAAATTGGTCCTTTAACTTGCTGCGGAAGGTCACCAAATAGGTAAACTTCACATGTGTAATTATTTTATTTTTTCCCTTTAATTTTGAAGTATCACATGGACTTTTGTAATTGTAATAATTTTGCATCGATTTTAAAGACAACCTGAAAATTAAAAGACAAAGTGAATCGGGTTGGTTTACAGAGTCTAAACGAACCCAAAATTTAAAAATAAACCAAAGTACGCAAAAACCACTCTTCCTCCTTAAAAAATACGCATAAGAATCCCGACTCGAAATTATTAGGACTATAAAAGTTTAGGTTGCATTTCGAAATTAAAAGAAAAGACAAAATTATTACACATTTAACAGTTACCTATTTGGTGACCTGATGTAACAAGTTAAAAGACTAATTTTTTTTAAAAAAAAAACTCACAGAAAATAAAAAAAAGTATAACAACCGGGACTAATTTCAAACGAAATAAAGTTAATGGACTACAAAAAATTTAATCATAATATTAATTCTTCTTTTCAAAGAATTTTTTTAACAGATCACATTGCTATGAATAAAATTAAATATAATTTAAAAAATATTAAAATCTTATTAATAAATATAAATATAATAAGATGTCAAAATAAATTTTAAATTTTCTATTAATCCAAAATAATATTTTAACATCTAAAATGTTTGGTAACAACAATGACCGTGCGTCAGCACGGGTGCAATACTGGTTCAACACAATGACTCCGATACCATTGTTGGAAAAACGAGGGATAGGAAATCACCAACCTCTATTCCAGAATTGCAGCAGAAAATATCAAACCGGTTGAATTCATTGTACGCATTGGATTCTCTGATCCGAAACGCAACCACAAGAATAGATTCACAGATTGCTTCCATAATCCACAATATTAAATGCCTTTGATTGGTATATGTGTAATGTCTATGAGAAGATAATTTTTTTTCTCTTTTCTCAATTTTCTGTCTTTTATGAAAACATAGGATTGGAGCGTAAAAGAGAATTCCTTTATTTTGAATGAGAGAAAAGAATATCCTTTTTATTCATTCTTTTCTCCTGGAAGTTAATCTCTCAAACTTATCCACTTACATGTGTGAATAACATTATTATAATATAATAATTAATAATAAATTAATTATAATTATAATAATTATTTTCACGATGAAAATGAGATCAAAATTGGACAATCGAGATAAAATTAGGAGACAAAAATTAATAAGACTAAATACAAAAAGGAGAGAGAGAGAGAAAGAGATATTGAATAATATTGAAGGAAACCTCATTTCAAATGCAACAAGTTGATTAATACGTGTATTCAAGGAAAGTAAACAATTTTTTAATAAATTTGATTATTATATTATCCTAGCAAACTAATTAAGATAATTATACATCTATATATCAGTTCGATTTAATTCCCCTATTTTACTTTTCGTATTCTATTGGTGTTTCACCCTTCTAAATTTTGAACACATTGACCAAAGATATGATTGTTGGTTGGTGGGGGAAAGAAACAATGTTGAAACTATGGTAATGGAAGTACAACTAAATTTAATTCTTTGTTTATAATTGTCTACTCTTTAATCGTGAGTCTCGTGACTCGTGAGTTGAATTCAGGGAAACTTCATTTGCTTGAATAAGATTGCTTGCCTAAAAAGGGAATAAGTAGAAGAAGGAGAATAACGATTAGATATAATATTAATAAAAAAAGTGTAAGCTTCTTTTGTTTTCAAAAATAAAAATAAAAATATATATATATATATATCTTCTGCATCAGATGTACCGTACAATTCAAGAGTATTTTTAAACGTTCAACTTATTTGTACTAAAAAAAGATGAACGTTTTAAAAAATATACTTTGATTGCATGGTGCAACTGATTCATACAAGACTTTACTTAATAAAAATTTGATAATGTAATTTTTTTTATTCGACATATGGTGACTCGACCCCATAACCTCATGACATAAATAGTGGTGCTCTAACCACTTAAACTATTTCACTTCGTCATAATATAATAATCATTTGCATATTATATTTACATGCTAATTAGGTAAAAACGACATTTATAGTAGTAATTATTTCACGGCATTATACACATGCTTATCATAAATTTCTAATTATCCTAAACATAAAATTAACCAGAACTACCTATTATTAACCTAATAATAATTACTGATCTGCCAATTCTGTGTAACAGCTCCAAAATAAAATTGGAAAATACCGATTTGAGCTATATCATCATGATATCAAATTATGCGGAATATTTAGTACAACACTGTCAACACAGATACCTAACATGCAAAATGAAACTTAAAAAATCACTATAAATACCAGTTAACCCCTTCAACACAATATATTTACAATAACAAGAAGTCCCAATTAACAGCCACTGACCCCAAGGAATTAAGTGATTATAAAGTTGAAGTTTTAGTTGATAAAAATGGTCGTAAGAAGATTACGTCCTTCATTCAAGATCATTAACTTAACTACGTACCATAAATTACAAGGTTTTCAATAAGCGTTTGTTTACACGTTCTATTTTATATTCCTATTCCATTACATGTTTTATTCTCTGGATTTTTGAAAGGTGAGATTATATATATGAAATATGCATTAACTATTTCTTCTGTATACATTAAATAACTATAAATATGTAAATAATTAAAAGGATAATTAATAACTTTATAGTTATTAAACGTGATAATTAATATGAGGTAGAGATAGCATGTGAGGTAGAGTTACAAGAATGTGCATTTAAGGGGGGAAGATGTTACCCAGGAATTCTTGGTTGGAATACATCCAAACTTTGCAACTCATATCTTGAAAGTATAAATCATTTGAAAATCATCATAATGATTAGTAATTGTCCACATTTTCCAATTATGATTACTCCGGATCTAATTTTATTTATTTTATCGAGAATCTTTTTTATTAAAAATAATTATTATTTTGCAGTGTCATACTACCTTCGTCCCGTAATAAAGTGCACCCAACTTTTATTATCGAATTTTAGTGAGCGAATTGTTTATTAGTATTTCAAATAATAAAGTAATGGGTATTATAGATCTACCCATCATCTGTTATATGTATCTTTAAAAATTAGTTTATCATTTCAAATACTAATAAAAAACTTATTTGCAAAAACACGTGAAAACCGTAAACGGCACGTTATCACGGGACGGAGAGAGTATTTCATTTTTGACCTTCTACTTATTTTTTGTGATATTATAAATTAATAACCATATATATAAATTTATAAAAGAGTACAATAATTATATTACGTATAAAGTAGGATGGAGTACTAATTATGTATGGCCAAAGTTATCTTTAATGACCTGCCGACAAAATTAAATTAAATTCTAGTAGATACTCCCTTTGTCCCATATATATTAGTTTCATGGGCTTGAGACCAATGTTTTTAAACCCAGGTCATTAAATCGAACAATTAACTGAATCACTGGATCATTAGTTCGATCGGTTGGATCGTTGTGTAAAAATTGGATGATTCGAACATATTATAATATACATATATATATAATGTATATATACATATATCATAAAATTCAATATCTTAACCAATATTGCACAAGATTATAAAATAATTGCATGTCCCATTAAATTCATTATTTTAGAAGAATAAATTATACTCATTTAGTTTTATTAAAATTTTATTAAACTAAAATTTTGTGTAGTATATGATATTATAAATTAAAATAAAATTAACACCAATTTTTTTATACTAGAGTATGTAATAAGGGTTGATACGAAAAAATTTATATGCAAATATCATATCCTAGATATATTTTATGTCACTGCATATCGAAATTAGCTTGTAGCATAATGGTAAACTATTTCTCTAACATAGCATTTGGTCTATGGTTTGAATCCTATTGAGGTATTTCATCCCTCTTAAAAAAAATTGTGTTAAAAAAATATATAAAAAATCAGGTTAACTGGTTCGCTAGGTCGGCTGGTTAACCCGAGGATTCGTGAGCAGCCCAGTATACACTAAAAACCAGACCGGTGCTGAGACCGATTCCCGGTTAAACCGATCGAACCAGCCGATCCTGTTCGGTTTTAAAAACATTGCTTCACACTTTGAAGAATAATTTTATAAAATTTATATATAAAGTATAGAAATGAGTAAAATTGTATATATATATGAGGTCAAAAATAATGTGTAAAATTTTGAGAGTGAAGGTTGTATAGAGTTTTTTTTCTTCGAAATATGCAAGATAATATAGGACGTCAGGAAAAGGAAAGTGTGCAAGTGTTTACGAGACAGGGGAGTATTAATGTCTGTTTTAAAACTCAAATAAAAAAGCATAAGCATTTATTTTTAAAAAATTGTATCTAACATCTTTAAAAATAAGTTTTTCAAGCACTTTTTATGCCATGTTTGTTTATAGTTTTGAGGGGATTTGAGATCTTATAGGGAGGATTTGTTATAAAGTAAAAAGTGTATTTGAATTTTATATATGTATGATTTAATAAGATAAAATTTTATAAAGTGGGTAATAAATTATTGATTGTGTATTAAAAATTGTGTGTAAAATATGAAAGATAGTATGTAAAGTAAATATGAGTAGAGAGAGTGTTGAGTTATGTAGATAATAATAATTAAAATGTGTGTGATAGATGATTGATATTATATTTAAAATTATGTTTAATAAAATAAAATGAATGTATTATAGATAGGATTTTAAAGAATTTAAATTTCTATAACAAAATCCTCGGAATTGATCATATGCCCGCAGGTGGGCACAAACTTATATACCCACCGCTTATGTGACGCACCACATATGCAAGGTCTCCACCATCATTTAATTAGTTTATTTAATTAATTCAATATTCTCATTAATTATATAAACCTAAATTCTAAACCCATGAACCATTCGGGCCAGGTGAACCATGAACCACTCGGGCCGAATTCGGGTTTGGGTCAGGTTGGGTCCGGGTTGGGTAAAAAAATGATTAATGAAATTGAGTAAAATATGAAATATATATAAATGAGAGGATTAAATTAATTAAAGAAACAAATTAAATGATGGTGGAGACCTTGCATATGTGGCGTGCCACATAAGCGGTGGACATACGATCAAATTTGACAAAATCCTACTAAACAAATAAAAATTAGGATTTAAAATTCCTAACACTTAAAAAATTAGAAACAAACAAGGCTTAAAGTTATAAAACAGACCCTTAATATTTAATTTTCCCTTTAATTTTTTGAGGAATATAGTTTTCACTATATAAGTAAACGAAACGACCCCCTCCAATCCATCCCACTCATTCCGAGAAATACAAAAAACATGGCCCCCCATTCTCGTTCAATTCTCCTCACATTTCTCTCAATTTCGGTGTTAGCCGTTCCCATTTTAGGCGCCGATCTAGGCCGCTCCCCGTTGGTCGGCGGCTACCGCCCAATCAAAAACCCTAACGACCCCGAGATCGTGAAGATCGCTAAATTCGCGGTGGCGGAACACAACAAGCAGGATAAAACCTCCTTGGTCTTCCAAAAAGTAGTCAAGGGTGAGCAGCAAGTGGTTTCCGGCATGAATTACCGACTGGTGATCTCCGCCGCGAGTGGAGGCGCCGCCGTTCCCAAAACGTACAAGGCTGTTGTTTACTCCAGGTCATGGGAAAAATTCCAAAAACTCATCTCGTTTGAAGAATACGTTGGTTAATTGCGGAAAGAGTGCCCAATTTTATGTTTGTATCTGTTGAATGCTTTTATTGTGCTACTCTTTTGCCGGAGCTATTTTATCAGATTTTGGAATAAATAAATTTGGTTGGATATGTTTTTTGTTGCCCTGTTTTTTTTTAATTATTACTGCATTGTAACTTTTTGGTGTTTCACTTCTTGATAGTCTGGGGCCTCGTTTGCTTCACGTGATTGTATGGATTAATTGTGATAGCATTGTGTAGGGTTGAACTGATTGGAGATATATGTATCTATTGAAATAATATAAATGTTCTTTGGATTTGAGATAAATTTTGTTTCACCTTCCACTTAAGATATATAGGATAAACTCTCTCAAATGGGGATAAAGGTAAAACACATTAGGCTGAACATATATCATGGGCCGTCGTTAGCAAATCAAACAACAAATTATTTGAGATTAAACCGTCCATCTAGATGTATATGACACACGATGTGGAATGTTAAAATATATCCAGATAAGCATCAATAGTTCCTGGGTCAGTAATACATATTGTTTCAAAATATATTTAGACTCTATTTGGGAGGATTTGAAATGAATTAATTTAAAAAATTATACACGTAAAAATGCTTAAGTGACGAGAGAGATAAGAAGGGAATGAGGGGAGAAGTAGAGATGAGGAGATTTCAAATGATTAGATTTTGATAAGAATTTGAAATCTCTTTCATTTTTAACTAGTTACTCAAATCTAAGTATTTGTAAATCCATTGGAAGGTGAGTAATGATCTGTGTGTGAAATTTATAAATTTCAAATCCACCCCTCCAAATGGAGCCTTATATATAAAACTTTGTCTAATAATAGTAGAAGAAATAATATTGCAAACATTTTGGATTTATTTGATTAATCATGGACCTAATAGTGTCCAATATACAACAAAAAATGGTGTCCAAACAGTAGACTCATGTGACCTTAATAAACAATTCCTTTTGCTTTATATCTAATGTTTTGGATTCTTTTGATAATTGAACCTAACCTTAAAGTGTTCAATTTAGGACTTTTTTTCTTTTTAAACACAATAACTGTTCATTTTTTGTTTCCAGAAAATATGGCACTGTAGTGAAGTCGTTAGCAGTGTAGACGGGCATACTGCATTGCACGCCTACTATATAAACGAGTTATATAATGTTCAGGATTTAGGGCATAGTCGGTTGTATCATGTATGCTTGTCAATTCTGGAAAAGAAAACAATGCATGTGAAGCCTAAAAAGCTATTTATAAAGTGTCGTTTTACAATATTTTTTTGGGACGTAGTAGTGACTTATTTCTAGTTTAAATTTAGACGGGATGTGGTTGCTCTTAATTTAAACACAAATTATTAGTATTTTTTTTTTAACAGCCAAACCAATTTTATTGAGAAAAAATGGGGTACAAAGGGTACACGCACCCTAGCAACAAAGAATTAAAAGCAGACCATGAAAAAAGAAGAAAAAATGGCTCCTCCACAACTATCCCATTGACAAATATTAAACCTGCTCTATGATAGGGGATTTACGCCACTTCAAATAATCCAAGTGCTTATTTTTCGAATTATTTACTACTAAACAGGACCACGTTCTTGCTTTAATCTCTTCCGAAGATTTCTTCGTTTTCGGGGTAGAGTTCTCGAATACTTTCTCATTCCTGATCTTCCATAGTGACCAAATTGTTGCAATCCAAATGGTAGTCGCCACCTTATCCTGAGTAGACTTCTCGAATATTGCCTTGTGCTGTAGAAAGTTGTGAATCGGGTCGATATGAGTAGCCAAGCTGGTACCTACGCATTGATGAATGTTGCTCCAAATCTTACATGAAAAATCGCACTGGAAAAAAAGATGAGACGGGGGTTCTTCCTTAACTCCGCACAAGGAGCATTGAGTGTCCCCAGGGACGGATCTAGAATTTAACGGTGGGGTGGGCTGAATTTTTTTTATGTTTCATCACATTAAAATTTTATATTTACATTTTTTTAATATATTAATTTAAGTGGTGTCATATGAGACTTCAAAACATAAAACTCATCAATAATTAAGTCCGAATTTATCTATACTTTTAACAAAATATATTCCAAAAGATTGGTGTTCATTTATAAAACATGTTGATTTTCTATTAATAAATAATATTTAGTTAAAACAAAATTATACTTCATCCATCCAAGAAAACTTAGCACACTTTCCATTTTGGTCTGTCCCATAAGACTTTGCACACCCATTTTTGGACATACTCTTCTCCACTTATAATCTTACAACACACACTTATTACCCTTATACACACTTACTACCCCCATAAATCAATTTTTCTTAATCTTTGTGCCCAAAAGTTGGTGCAAAGTGTTCCAGGGAGACGGAGGGAGTACAACTTATACTTAGTATTTTTTAATCATTTCAAAAAATGTTTATCAGTTTAAAAAATATCTCATTTAACTCATGTTAGGACATATAATTTCTCTTTTTCTAATATTAAAATGGCCAAAAATTTATCATTATCATAATATATAACAAACAAAAAATAAATTATTAATACATATTCTTCAAAAGAAAAGGACAAAAATTGAGAGAACAATGTAGATATTTAATATTGAACAAGTTAAATAAATAAAAATACTAAATGAAAAAAAATATAGAACCATATTAAGATGATTAAACTCTAAATATTTGGGTGTGAGAGCCTCAAAAAAACACATCCAAAATTTCAATAAAATACTTTTTTTGTTGTGTTTCAATACTTTAATTAAATTATAATAAGAAAAAGGAAAAAAAAGAGAGACGAATAGACCAAGAAAAGAAATTTATATCAAGTTGTATCCTAATTTAATAATTAAATAGAGAGTGTGGGGATGATCTTTAATTTTAAATTGGTATTTGTAAATTAAATATAAAATAAAAAATAATATTTGACTGAGCTTAAATACGTATATTGAATTTTATTCATATAATATATACAAATATATAACAGGTTAGTGGGGGGGCTCAGATTGGCCGGAGCCGGTGCGACCCCTCTATGATCAGATCTCGAAAGTGTCCCCATTATCTGGAATGTTGTTTCTTCTAGCTAAATTGTCTTTAGTCGGTAACCCGTCCTTAAGCATCTTCCAAATAATGGCTTGAACTCGTTTAGGTGCAAAACTGTCCCAGAAAGACTTGAAAACTGGTTTTTTGACCTATCCTCTTCTTCGTCGTTAGCTTCGGACTTCATTTCAAACACAAATTGTTAGTAAATTTTTTTTTTACGTAGTATCGTTTTCTTCACAATTTTTTCCATGTTCACTTTAAAAAAAAAATAATTTGATTTGGTCATTAAGAGATGAAATTGTTGGAATGATTATCCGTTCAGTAGGCTAGAATATTCTTTAATATTTGTTTTGATATGATTTATGTATTTTTTGGTAAACATCATTAGCATAGGTGGCAGATTTCTTAGTCTACAATTTTCATCCTTGATTGGTGTAATTATTTTTGTACATATATTGGGATTACGTCCCTTTCTCAGTAGAATACAGAAACATATTCCCAATTCTCCTCCTCTGTGCTAATTCGATTTTATCATGGCACCAGAGCAGGCTTTGATCCTAAAATCCTAAATCTTTCGCACATTTCTTTCATCCCATTTTTTCTTGATTCCCCACGTTTTCCCTTTAGACTAATCGATGGCGAAAACTGGTGACAGCAATAAAACTGGAACCACCATCGATGAAATGTCTCCTTATTATATTGGCTCATCGGATAATTCGGGTCACGTGTTCGTCACTGATGTTCTCAGTGATGGAAACTATGGGGATTGGTCAGAAGAAATGAGCAATTGTCTCTTCGCGAAGAATAAATTTGTTTTCATTGATGGATCCATACATATGCCCGAGAAAGGTTCATCGGAGTTTCCGTTATGGAAACGTTGTAATGCCATGGTCAAGGGATGGTTGATAGTAGCCATGGACAAAGAGATCCGTAATAGCGTGAAGCACACAAAAACTGCAAGTGAAATATGGAATGATCTCGAAGAGAGATTTGGAAAGGAGAGTGCACCGAAGGCATATGAGTTAAAGAGGAATCTCACCTTGACACGTCAAGATAAGATGTCAGTCTCGGCATACTACACGAAGTTGAAAATTATTTGGGATGAGATTGAGTCAGTTTCGGCGATTCCTAAATGCACATGTGGAAAGTTCACGTGTAATGTCTCCAAGCTCTTCGTTGAAAGAACAGAAAAGGAACGGATCTATGAATTTCTCATGGGTTTGGATGATGTTTTTAACACCATCAAAACTCAGATCTTAAATCTGAAACCGATGCGAAGCCTTGGAATGGGTGTATCATCTAATTGCGTAAGATGAGCGACAAAGGATGATATCGAACTTCCCGTAAGCTTGTAGTTGATGGGGCTACATTCAATCTGAGAGATATGGAAATCGGGAGCACCCATGATGGAAATCGAGACAATCCGCCACGATGTGCAAACCGGTGGAAAACTTTGGCATACCATCGATACTTGTTCTGAGATAGATCGTTTCGGGTATCCGGAAGGAAAGAAAGGAAACAAGGCAGGGAAAACAAAAGAAGGAGGAAAAGGCTTTGAAAAACAATCAGTGCCCAAAGCTGCACATGTTGATCCAAGTCGTTCAATTAATCCATGTCATTTTGCCAGGATTCACCATGGAACAGCTAGCACAATTAAGAGATCTCCTCAACAACAATATTGGTAGCACTAGTAAAGTTTCCTCCGAAAACTTTTGTGAACATGGCGGTAAGATCGACTTTAATACACTTTGTGGGTAATAGATTCCAGAGCCACGGAACATATTACACACGATGAAGGCATCATAAAATCTTTGATTAATGCAAATATTGAAACTCCCGTTAAAATCACCAATGGGGATAAAATACATGTTCGATGTGTTGGGAATGTTGATCTCCCTAATGGTTTAAGTGTTGAGCGTGTATTACATATTCCAGATTTCAAAATCTGCTCTCGGTTCAAAATTCGAACCACGAAAGATCTCAATTGTGTTTTACATTCTTTTTTTCGACTTTTTTGTACAATGCAGGACTTAGCTTCGAGGAACCTGATTGGAGTGGGTAGACAATGTGGTGGTCTATATCTTCTAGAGCCTGTTGATGATGATCGAAAAGCTTTTTCTGCAGTTGTTGATCCCGAAATATGGCATAGAAGGATGGGCCACGCTTCTAGAGTGAAACTCCAGAGTATATGTTCTTTTAATAAATCCTTGAATAATTTTTGTGAGCCTTGCATGAGAGCGAAGCAAACTAGAACTCCTTTTAGTTTTAAGTTCAATTCATCTCTTTGGGTGTTTTGATTTGTTGCACTGTGACATTTGGGGTGGATATAAAACTGCTTCGTTTACAGGAGCCTATTATTTCCTCACTATTGTTGATGATTTAGTCGTGGGGTTTGGATTTATTTGATGAAGTTTAAATCTAATGTGTGTCAATACCTTCAATTATTTTGCAATATGGTGAAATTGAGTGAGTTACGAGCGAGTTTTAGCCATGTTTTGAGCGTTTTTAGTGATATTCTTGTGGTGATTGAGCATAATCTGTATAAAATCACTAATTTGCTTCTTTGGTTTGTATAACAGGAAAGAGGGCTGAAAATGGAGCTCGTGAAACTTCGCGGTGCATGAATCGGACTCCCGGTTGAAAAGATATGAAAGAAATACTGAAAAGTATTAGTTGGAGTGAAGAAAGGTGATAGAAGGATGAGGTCGAGCACCTAGAGCTTGACCAATGCGGTCGAGTGGGCACAAGTGCTTTTTTCTAAATAAAGCAATCGGCGATGTCTTTTCGACCGGTGTGGTCGAGCAAAACCACTCGACCAAGGAAGGTGCTCGAGCGCAAGGGAATCCAGCGATGTAGAAGCGCTCGACCAAACTAAGTGGTCGAGCGATACTACTCGACCAAGTGCTATATTAGGTTGATTTGTGCGAGGCCGGGATATATAAAGGCGATAAAGATGGGAAAAAATAAGAGGGGCGGGTTTTTAGAAGAAAAAATCGAAGGTTAGATATAGAGAGGAAGGGAAAAGTACACAGGGTTCGGGGAAGAAAAGAGAATTCATCCACGAGAAACATGATTCGATTCACAACTTTCTTGGTTTACATTCTAGATTTCGATTTTGATTTGTCTAAATTCTCGGCACTTTTTACTTTTGAAGAACAACTTTAGGGTTTATTTAAATTTCCTATCAATACTTGTTTTGATACTTTAATTCAATTGATTATCCATTGTTGATTTGTTTTACGTGATTAAAATGAGTGCATGATGATTTCTATTGAATACTTGATTGTTTGTGAGTTGAATATCATGTTGGTAGGCTAAACCTTTGATTGCTTTGGACAGGAATCCCTACGTATACTATCGGAATTGGTTTGGCAACGAGGACTATCGTGGTGTACAAAAGAATAACCCTAAGTGTCTTTGAAACTAGGCAATCAACTTCACTAATCCTTACTACATATTTAATATTAAACAAAAAGCTTGGTTTTTTATCCCGACTACTCAACTAATACCCTATTTACCTCACTTACCAAATAATCAAGTTATTAAGGTTGTGCTTAATTACTAGGACCCTTTTATTCAAATTGGGTGATTGTGGAGAATAATTCTTTGTGTTGTCCTCCCTAAATGATCCCAAGATATTACCAACCCCGTCACAAACCCTCTCCTCAAGCCTATTCGTTGGAAAATAGTGATTCAATCATCCTCTCTCTAACAACTTTCGTACTCAATTTAATGGTTTGTATTGGATTAGTTATTCAAATTAGCAAATTAGGAAGATTATCTAATTTACTCCTCGAATCATCCTACTTGGAATACCAGAAGTCCTTTGAATTGCTTTCGGCTAGTTGAAGACGTTTCGACAAATGTATGGTCATGGTCATGTCTTCTTTCCGGTGACTTTGTAGTCCTTGAAATGGAGGAGGATGAGCATGTGCCCTTAATCTTGGGAAGACCGTTCTTGCTTTTGGGATGGTATTAGATGTGGCGAATGGAAAATCACGGTGAAGGTGGATGATCAAGAGATAAAAATTGCTCTTTATGAGGCAATGAAATATCCGATGGGGGATGAGAGTTGTCATTTTGTGGATATTATCGATCTTTGTGTTGATGACACACTCCATAGTGAAGAATTGAAGCGAGATGGATGGAGGTGATGTAATTTTAGCATGTTTTCAGGTTAAGTGGGGGAAGAATAAGAATTGCACTTGGAAGAGAAGCCTTTCGAGGCGATGTTAAACAAAGCCCCCCCGAGTTGGAGGATTTTGTGAAATCGATGGGAGGAAAAAAAGGAATTGAAGCCATTACCCGATCACCGATGTATGCCTACTTGGAAGATAATGAAAGGTACCCTGTCATTGTTTTTCTTCTTCTTTATCTCATGATCAATTAGATAAACTCCTCAAAGTGCTACGTAAGCACAAATCGGGCATCGGTTGGTCGATTGAGGATATTAAGGGGATAAGTCCATCCATATGCATGCATAGGATTAGACTAGAAGGAAGGACAAAATCATTTGTGCAAAATCGACCCTCTTCCTTTTTATGGAAAGTGGATCCGGTAATCCGTGGTGTCATTTATAAGGAAGTCTTGAAATTGTTAGATTCTAATATGATCTTTGCTATATCGATAAGATAGTCCTTGGGTGAGTCCATTGAATGTTGTTGCTAAGAAAGGGGTACCCAGTTTTTGAAGAGGTGAAAGCAAAACCAATTTCTTCAAAAGGCAGTGAACGTGATTAAATCAAACCGATGAATTAGTGGCTACTAGATTGGTAATCGGATTTGGCGTGTGTGTGTTGATTATAGGGGATTTGAACAAGGTTACGTGCAAGGATCACTTTTCTTTGCGTTTCTTGACCAAATGATCGATAGGTTAGGGGGGTTATGAGTATTCATTTGTTTTCTAGATGGATATTCCGGGTACAATCAAATTATGATTGCCCAAGGAGGATCGAAAAAAACCACTTTTACATGCTCTTATGGTACATATGCATAGCTATTTGAGGGAGAATGCCATTCGGGTTGTGTAATGCACCCGCCACCTTTTAAATGTGCATGATGGATATTTTCCATGGGTTGATTGAGAAAATTATGGAAGTGTTCATGGATGACTTCTCCGTCTTTGGAGAGTCGTTCGATTCATGTCTAATCAATCTTGAAGTGGTTTTGAGCAGGTGTGAAGAAACTAGCTTGGTGCTCAATTGGGAGAAATGTCATTTTATGGTTAAGGAAAGTATTGTTCTAGGACATCATGTGTCCTCGAAAAGGAATCTGAGTTGATAAGGCAAAAGTGATAGCTATCGATAAGAAAAGCTTCCACCACCTCTCATTGAGAAGAAGTTTTTACTTTATGTGAATGTTGGGTTGAGTAATTGTTTCATTTTTGGGCCATGCAGGGTTTTATCGACGCTTTATTAAAGATTTTTTTGTGGTGATTGAGCATAATCTGTATAAAATCACTAATTGCTTCTTTTGTTTGTATAACAGGAAAGAGGGCTGAAAATGGAGCTCGTGAGACTTCGCGGTGCATGAATCGGACTCCCGGTTGAAAAGATATGAAAAAAAAATCTTTGAAAAGTATTAGTTGGAGTTTGAAGAAAGGTGATAGAAGGATGAGGTCGAGCACCTAGGAAAAAGATTTTTGATTTTGTCGACCAATATAATTTTGGTCGGCGGGCATAAGTGCAGGGGGTTTGACATCATTTTTTCAAGTTATGTTGCTCAATGAGTAGGAGAAAAGAGGATTGTTTGGGGGTGTGGTCGAGCAAAACCCGACAAAACATCGACCGACGGAAGGTTTTCGGATATTCTTGTGGTGAATCGAGCATAATCTGATGTCACTAAAGCTTTGGTTTGACCAAACTAAGTGGTCGGCGTCATGAATCGACTCGGTTGAAAGTGCTATGATCGCTGGAATGCGAGGCGGGATATATAAGGCATCGAGGAGCTCGACCAGGTGTGGGGAAAAAAAATAAGGGGATGGGTTTTTTAGAAGAAAAGGACGAAGGTTAGATATAGAGAGCGGGATATATAGAAGGGAAAAAAAGTGGGATGGGTTTTAGAAGAAAAATAGCGACACATAGGTTAGATATAGAGGGAAGAAAGAGAGGAATTTATCCACGAGAAACACGATTCGATTCACAACTTTACTGGTTTACATTCTAGATTTCCTGATTTTGATTTGTCTAAATTCTCAGTTTTACTTTTGAAGAACAACTTTAGGGTTTATTTAAATTTCCTATCCAATACTATTTTGATACTTTAATCCAATTGATTATCCATTGTTGATTTGTTTTACGTATTCCTGCATGATGATTTCTATTGAATACTTGATTGTTTGTGAGTTGAATATCATGTTGGTAGGCTAAACCTTTGATTGCTTTGGATAGGATGATCGCGTAGAAATAGTGAATTGGTGAGGCGAGTAGGATGATTCGAGGAGTAAATTAGATAATCTTCCTAATTTGCTAATTTGAATAACTAATCCAATAAAAACCATTAAATTGAGTACGAAAGTTGTTAGAGAGAGAACAATCGAATCACTCTTTTCCAACAAATAGGCTTGAGGAGAGGGTTTGTGATGGGGTTGGTAATATACCGGTTCATTTAGGGAGGACGACCGAATCACCCAATTTGAATAAAGGTCCTAGTAATTAAGCACAACCTTAATAACTTGATTATTTGGTAAGTGAGGTAAAGAGGGTATTAGTTGAGTAGTCGGGGATAAAAAACCGAGCTTTTGCTGTACCTTATTTAGTACGGGATTAGTGAAGTTGATTGCCTAGTTTCAATACACTTAGGGTTAATTCTTTTGTACACCACGATAGACCTCGTCGCCAAACCAATTCCGATAGTATACGTAGGGATTCCTGTCCAAAGCAATACTCTCCAATATTTGCACATCATCTGAAGTTAGTATAATCATTGTCATTTACTTATTTCTTGTTGAAGCAATAGTATTGAAATAGAACTATCAAATTGCATCCATATTAGTTACGAAGTAAAAATTTCCAGGGATTTACGCGTATACTAAACTTCCTTTGGGTTCGATACTACTTGGTCCAAATACTTACCCTTGCTACAGTGATCTCATACTCTTGTGGGGTAACTGCTAGTTAAGAATATAGCATTTTACGACAAAGTCAATGAACTAAGTGGTCGAGCGCTTCTACATCGCTGGATTCCCTTGCGCTCGAGCACCTTCCTTGGTTGTGGTCGAGCGCCGATTGCTCCCTGCACTTGTTCCCGCTCGACCGCATTGGTCGAGCTCTAGGTGCTCGACCTCATCCTTCTATCACCTTTCTTCACTCCAACTAATACTTTTCAGTATTTCTTTCATATCTTTTCAACCGGGAGTCCGATTCATGCACCGCGAAGTCTCACGAGCTCCATTTTCAGCCCTCTTTCCTGTTATACAAACAAAAGAAGCAAATTAGTGATTTTATAGAGATTATGCTCAATCACCACAAGAATATCACTAAAAACACTCAAAACATGGTTAAAACTCATTCGTAACTCACTCAATTTCACCTCTAATCAGAGAGTTTCAGTCGCATGAATTGATGAATTATTATGCTAAGTGTGGTATTATTCTTGAAACATCTTGTGCTCATACGCCACAACAAAATGGGGTTGTGGAGCGTAAACATATTCATATCTTAGAAATAGCCAGGGCATTACGTTTTCAAGCTGAACTACCTGTTGATTTCTGGGGAGAATGCGTGTTGACCACTGTTTACATAATTAACAGACTTCCTTCTAAAATTTTGCAAAATCGTACTCCCTATGAGATTCTCTTAAATAAAAAACCTCATTATGAGCATTTGAGGATCTTCGGTTGTCTTGTTTATGCTAAGGATACAAAGAAGGGGGGAGATAAGTTCGGTGAAAAGGGGAGGTCGTGTGTTTTTGTAGGATATCTGCATGGTCAAAAGGGTTACAAGGTGTATGACATAAAGAACAAAAGAATATTTACATCTCGTGATGTAAAATTCTTCGAGAATATTTTCCCTTATGGTTCACAGTTTGATAAAAGTCGGGATCTAAGGAATAAAGAGATAGATACTTACGTTGATTGGGATGAGCCTCAACATGTGATGTAAGATGAGGGCAATAGTGGTGTTGATATGTCAGAAGATACCACTAAAGTCATCAACAGTTCAGAAGGAAGTGATCAAGGCATAACACAAAACACGCGACATAGTTCAAGAATTAGACGACAACCAAGTCCCTTTCAAGAGTACGAGATTAATTTGCCACAGTCTATAGACCACACACAACCCACGTCCAACTCAGGAACCTCGACGGTACACCCACTTGTTAATTATGTCTCTTATGATAATTTCTCTCATGCTCATAAATGTTTTTTGACGCCATCAATAAACATGATGAGCCGAAAATTTTCTTTCAAGCAACAAAGGTGCCTCAATGGCAAGAAGCAATGAAGAGAGAAATTGATGCTTTAGAAGCAAGTGGAACATGGGAGTTGGTACAATTGCCACCGGGTAAACGTGCCATTGATTCGAAGTGGGTCTACAAAGTGAAGTATAAACCCACTGGACAAGTTGAGCGCTACAAAGCACGACTTGTTGCCAAGGGTTCCACACAAATTGAGGGAATAGATTTTCATGAAACATTTGCCCCGGTTGCTAAACTTGTTACAGTCCGAAGTTTGCTTGCAGTGGCAGTTAAACGAGACTGGATAATACACCAATTGGACGTTAACAATGCGTTCTTGCACGGTGATCTTGTTGAGGACGTTTATATGAAGATTCCTCAAGGCTTTGCCAAGGATGGGGACACACGAGTATGTAAATTGCGTAAATCTCTCTATGGGTTGCGACAAGCATCAAGAAACTGGTATCATAAGTTCACACAAGCAATTATTGAAGCCGGTTTTAAGCAATAAAGAGCAGATCATTCCCTTTTTATTTACAGACGAGGTCACAATTATATTGCAGCGTTGATATACTTGGATGATGTCATTCTTGCAGGAAACGACGAAAGCAAAATTCATGAGATAAAGAAATATCTTTGAAAGACTTGGGGTCTTTGAAATATTTTTTGGGAATCGAAGTTGCGCGTTCCGCCAAAGGGATTGTGCTGAGTCAACGTAAATATACACTTGACATATTGAAGGATTGTGGTTTACAAGGGTGTCGTCCTAGCCCATTCCCAATGGAGCAGAATGCTCGTTATTCTTGATGAAAATTGGCCAATTGTAGATATGCTTCAATATCGACGCTTAGTTGGTCGTCTTCTTTACCTCACTGTGACGAGGCCCGATATACAATATGCTACGAACATCTTGAGCCAGTTTGTTTCATCACCACGTCAGTCCCACATGGATGCTGCATTAAGGGTTCTGCGCTATCTCAAAGGCACGGCTGGACAAGGGATATACCTCCCAGCCAATGGAGAATTGTCCTTGGAAGCGCATTGCGACTCAGATTGGGGCGGATGCCCTATGTTACGCCGCTCTAGAACCGGGTACTTTGTCTCACTCGGAGGAGCGCCCATTTCTTGGAGAACCAAGAAACAAACTGTAGTCTCCCGATCGTCTGCAGAGGCTGAATATCGAGCAATGGCAACAACGGTTAGTGAAGTCTTGTGGCTACGTTGGTTGATGGTCGATCTGGGTGCTCAACAACTGCAGCCAACTCCACTTTTTTGTGCCAATCAGGCCGCTAGACACATCGCGAATAACTCAGTCTTTCATGAACGTACAAAGCATGTTGAGATGGATTGCTATTTTGTTCGAGAGAGAGTTGAGTCTAAAGAGATCGAACCTCGAAAAGTCTCCACCACCGAGCAAGTAGTAGACATTTTTACCAAGGCAGTTGGGTCTGATAGACTTCAATATCTTATTGGCAAGTTGGGGGTTCGGGACCTTCACCTTCCAACTTGAGGAGGAGTGTTGGAATGATTATCCGTTCAGTAGGCTAGAATATTCTTTAATATTTGTTTTGATATGATTTATGTATTTATGGTAAACATCATTAGCATAGGTGGCAGATTTCTTAGTCTACAATTTCCCTCCTTGATTGGTGTAATTATTTTTGTACATATATTGGGATTACGTCCCTTTCTCAGTAGAATACAGAAACATATTCCCAATTCTCCTCCTATGTGCTAATTCGATTTTATCAGAAATTTATTTTCTTTCTGAGATTTGATTTAAGGTGGAGCATTTTCTTTCAAGCAGTGGTTGAAATTTTTGCTTTGGATTTTTCTATTTCCAAAATTGATAACCAGGATAGGTAGAGATTGTATGGGCTGGAGGAGGTAGTCCTACTTATAGACAACATAGATATGTTTTAAAACAGCGGAAATGAACATTGATCAGAACAATTTTAGCACTTTCGGTCGGATTGAGTCCAATTGGGTCTAACCGTTTTTAAAGTATTTGAGCCGGTATGATATCATAATTATATTATATATAATTAAATATATTTTTATTTATTATTAATTAAGCTTTTAAATTCTTACCTCCTAAAATCAAACTAATTAGATCTCTACGCATTAGGCCCTCATCCATTATTGGCCCAATTGGGCTTCCAATAAAGGCTGTGCGACATATGTGTTAGAACTGAGAAGCCCATCAATGTAAATAGAAAAGGTAAAAGAAAATAAAATTAGGTAATATATTTATACCCAAAGTTAGATAGTGAAAACTCGCAATATACTTTCGCCTTGTACCTACCATCGTCAGACAATTTCATTAATAAGAGTGAGAGACTGATAGCGAACGGAATATGTTGTTTATAAGAGCAAACGCTGGCTTACAATTGATAGAAACAAACAATTAAAGAAAAGAAAACAGAAAACACCAACTGATATTTTTCAATGTACAAATGAGAACTTTTCAGTATCTCCAGCATGTAGAATCAGTGATTTAGTCTTCTATCACGAACACTGCAACACCACAACGAAAACGAATAACAGCGAACAAGGAAAATAAAAACCTTACCAAAGTCGAGTCAAGGTTGAACATTTGTCCACAAAATAAATAAACCCCGGCTAGTGCTCAAGGTTTGGTATAGTGTTTTCAAAGGTAAAAATGACTCTTGTCTTTACATGTGCAACATCGCAACGTGTAAAGTTCCATCAACTGAAATGATGCAAGAACTGTATTGCACTTCTATATGCAGATGCACGCACGAAAATATGAATGTAGATGATGAAAAAATATTTTGTGCAGATTTTATGGGGTTTTTTTTTTTGCAAGTATTCTTCAACAAAATAGCATGCCCTATTTATAGGCTTGTGCCATCATGTGGGGAGCTGAGTCAATAAATGTCAATCTGGGGCTGACCAGAAGTTACATAAATAATGACCTTCAAGTGACCATTTGTAACCTTTCAGGAGTTACTCCTGATATAAACCTTGGACATCAGCACTAATTGGGTTTTGCATGTTGGGCTCTGACCAATTACTGTAGGCCAATTATCAAGAACCAAGACCACCTGTCAAGAACCAAGGTCTTCTGATTGGGCTTTGCATGTTGGGCTCTAACCAATTGCAGTAGGCCAATTATCAAGAACCAAGACCAACTGCCAAGAACCAAGGTCTCGGTCGAATGGGCATGCGTGTTTGGACTATTGGACGTTCTTTAGCCATTATAATTGAATTCTATTAACTAACTCATATTAATAAGGAGTGATTAATTCCTCTAAGCTTTTAATGTGAGATATGTATTCCAAATTAATTTTCCCACACTTCTCAACACTATTTAATTCATAAAAGTGTTATGATGTTTCAAATTCGTGATTTAATTTCTCACTCACCGAAAATTGACTTTGAGATTATAAATATACTACGATCATCTACTCCGAGAGTAAATCGTTTCTATGCCCTTTAATTTCATCAAAATTAAACTTTATGCCCCCATTTAATTAGTTAAAAACGAGTATCCTTCACTCTCACTAAATACCAATTAAATTCAATTAATTGGTTTAAACTAATTTTCACCAACTGAAAAGTCCATCGTGTAGCCTAAACGATTATATATGTTATTTATCATGATTTTATTATATTTTAACTGTTAAGAATCTATTAGATTGCTAAATTCGTATATGTTGGGGCTTTTTTAATGGATTGCATTGCAACACCAGATTTTTCTGTCACTCTGCAAATGTGTAGGACATTCAATAGAGTTTCAGTGTGTGTGTTTTTTATATAGCGTCGAACCGCCGACCGATTGGTTCATCTTAACATCAGTTCGTGTCATTTTTAATCATTTTGAGCAGTTCATAACCAGTTCGTTTATCGACCGATCCAATATATCAAAACAGGCCGGTAACCTTGCCGAGTAGCGATCGCACTGGTCCGATCGCTCGTTCAATCCACTTTTTGAATCATAGCTACATAGTACTTCATAAGGAAAATTAAATTGATTGTAATTGAAGTTAACAATATAATCTCTCTCTGTATGATATTTTACCATATGAATAAGATATCTAAATTTGGTTAATTTTAATTTTAAATTGATAGATAGTATCATAATAAATTTCAAAATTTCACTAATTTTTTAACACAATCAGACATTTTCTAAACATCGATCTATGGTTGATTGATTTTTTTCCTGATTTTTTAAAGACAAAAACCTATGTGGATGAGTTCACGATGAACTCTATTTTTTAAATATCATTGTTATGCACTTAAAAATTATCACTGTTATTAGGGGAAGAACATGTCATGCTACCCAACAGAGTCTATGGCTCGGCCTACTAAAGCTCGGCTCAGCTCAACCTTTTTAGCAAACAAGTCAGGCTTAGGCTTTCTTAAAAGCCATTTATTTATACGGGTCAAACTTAGGCCTCTTCAAAAGTATTTTAAGCTCAACAAGCTGACTCGTTTAAATATATAATATTCAATAACAAATATTTTATATTTATTAATTTTTTTATATTATTAAAATTACATAATTAATAATACTAATATTAAATAATATATAAATAAATAAGCTTAATCATCAATAAATTTTAAATCTTGTTAAAACTAGAACAAAACTAATCCATCTTATTATCAAAATCTAATATTATTCTTAAAATTTTATATCTAAAGTGAAATAGGCTTAAAAAAATGTTTTAAATAGGCTTTCAGACCATGCTCATTTATTAAAAATGTCAGACTTCAACCTACTAAAAAGTCCATCACAGGTAAAAGGTCAAGTTTGAGTCTAACATATATGTATCATGCTCAAGCCTTCCAACGAGAAGCCTATCTAGACCCGACCTACTCCCACTCCTAACTGTTATGCACAAACATACACAAAAATTATCATTTTTATATATAAAAATTACCACTGTTTAAAAAAAAAATTATACCCAAAAATATTTTTTTTAAATAATAATAATTTTTATACATAACAGTGATAACTTTTATGCATAACGTATTAACGTTGCTAGAACATTTACTCACCTTTTTATTGGTGTGAGATAATTAGAACTGAAAAGTATCTTTATTTTTCTCTACAATACATGAGCCTATACAAATTTTTTTTTTATAAAATGACACTTATTACAAAATGGAGGAAGTATTGATTTAATATAAAATTGCATCAATCTCTACTACATCGATCCAACACAAACAAAATAAACAAAAAATAATGTTTATATGATTTGCTTCATCCACTTTTTTTTTCTCCATCCAAATTTACCCTATCCACCTCAAATTGAAAACAAATATGGCATTTGAGACACAATTTTTGTCTTTTGATGCACGAAACACCTCAATTTTTCATTTTTCCTTATTGAAAAGGAAAACGCCTCAACTTTTTTTTTTTAAATAAAACGTAATTATCAGATACATTTTTCATTTTGATCGTAAATGCAAAATCACAAACAATTTGGCAATATAAATATAAAGAAAATTAAATTATTTTACATTTTGGAACAATCAAACGTGTTTTTTGCCAGAGCAAAAGGTGATAAATTTTTTTTGAGGAGCTCTTACAAAGGGAATTAATCAGAATTATGATCAAGAGCTGTGGACTGTATGTGTCCAGGAATATCTTCGTCCACTCAAGCTTAAGGGTGCGGAGATTTGGAAGCCAATTTGGCTTAGTTGGTGATAATTGATAATTAAAATAATGATGTGGGTCGAGTGCTTATCCAGAAAACCTGTACCAATTGAAATCCAAATCCAAATACTAGAAAATTAGATAAGTGAATCGGGAAAGTGGAATAATATATAGATTTCTGTGAATTGTAGTTAATCAGATGATTCAACTTTCAAGGCTATTCATTTAGATATATATCAGTGATGGATCCAGGATTTTGTCCCAAGGGGGGCGAAATTTTTCATTGGGTAAGGGCGGCGAAATTTTAGAATCCCAACGGGTGCAAAATGATAAAATTTAACCATTTTAAGGCATAAATTAAAATTTTTGACATTTATACTACAAAAATTTTCAATCCCAATGGGGCGACCCCCCCCTGTTAGTGTTAGTGTCCTAGAGATAATATATTGTAAGAACATAATACTCGATGATATTCAGTTTGATTTAATATTATAGTTAATTTATATTAATGTGTGGCAATACACTTGTTTGAATATTATGTTTGATTGTTTGCATTTATTCATACAAGTGTTCCATTGAGTCACTGCTGTAATTGAGTGTGAGAGAACTCAGATGACCTAATCATGATTCTCAAATGGCCCCAATCGAGGATCATAAAAAATGAGATATTGATGATACAATAGAGATTGATGTGTGATCTGCATCATACTCTTTGAGAGTGTAGTAATATTTCACTTACTGCGAGATACTATGTATCTCGATGCACAAATACCTTAGAGGGTATTGGTATACCCATCCGAGAAACCGTTTGATGTATTTCCACTATATGTGTCTACGGGTGTCTCGGTTAGTGGGAGCGATGCGATACTCCTTTGACTTGAGATCAATACGCACGACATGTGTGGAGTGATGAACTTTGACCATGACCGACGCTTGCACCCGTCTATGGGTAGATATGGCTTGAATTGAGTTCATCACGAAGTGCATGGCGTGGTAGTTGAACCAAGAATATGATTCATTCCTCCATGTGGATTTAAAGAAAATACTCATCTTCTCATCATAATTGGATCAAAGTCATCGGTCAATGCACGTCAACTTAGACTTTGTGGCTAAGTGTGACATAAGTGATCAATTAGTGATTAGAGATAAATTGATTAAGTTATTTGAATAGACACTTCATCATGTTCAAGACTTAATCGAGTATTCGCGAATGAAAGGAAAAAATCGTAATAATCCATGTTTCAGTTACAGGTAGTTGCACATATTCTCGCAACGTACCTCATATATTGAGAATGTCTGATTTATTGTCTAGGGTTCAATTAAGAATGTTAGTTTGACTAATCGCTTGATATATGAGGGCCTATGAGTCACACAACAAGTAATGGTTGTTTACTAATTATAGTTGGTTGATTAAATGTTAAATTAGATATAATATTTAATTTATGGAGAAGTAATTAATAATAGATTAATTTGGAATTAATTATTATTAATGTTTAATTAAATTAGATTTAATTAAATAAGAATTTCCAATAATAATATTTGAAATATTATTATAGGATTTAATATATATGGAAATAAATCGTAGAGATTTGTCATATATGTAATTTAAATTCGTAGAGATTTATATGTGGGAAATAAATCTAAGAAATTTATTTTATTAGGATTTTTTCCTAATAAAAGTTAGCTTAAGATTTAAGTTGGTCTCTCCTATATATGAGCATAATACGAGAGTTCATATTTTCTCCATAAAATCTCTAAGTTAGAATTTTCCTAGCAAATTCATCTCGGGGATTCAACGCTGACAGATCTGTGCAAATTAGTAAACGAATGTTACGTGGATACCATAGTTGAGGAATCTGTGTACGAATTGCTATAAGAATTATGTTTACGTTTACTCGTGTTTAATTATGCAATTAACTGTCCGTTGTTGGTGAACTTTAATTTCCGCTGCGCATGTATTACGAGTTTACGTGCCTCTAAATTCCAACATCCCCGATCCATCCCTTTATATTGCTGCTGATAATTTACTTATTTCACATGGATATTCTGCCAAAATCCAACTTAAAAGATAAGGTGGCAATAAGTTTGAAGATTCCGATATTTCACTTTAGAACCGAGAATTAAATAGAGAAATGGAGGTTTTTGCAAGTAGTATTAAAAGTTAAAACTAGAGGCAAGATTGTGAATGTAAAGTGGAAAATCTCAACTTACGTTTCTCCCTAAAGTCATGGTATGTAAGACCGACAAAATTAATCATTATAATCAGATAAACAAATGGGTATCGTGTGTAAGGAAAGTATACAAATATATACATTTAATTTATATATATTTATGGGTATTACATATTTATAACAAAAATATTATTTAATTATGAGCCAATCTCGTGAATTTAATAAGTTCAAAAACTAAATCGAACCATTTAGGAATTAATAAAGGATATTCTTTTGTAAGACCAAAAAAATTAATTATTTTAATCAGATAAACAGATGGGTATCGTGTGTATTTTTAAAAAAAGTTTATGCGATTTAAAAACATATACATTTAATTTATTTATATATTTTTATATATAACACCTAAAAAATATATAAATTTAAAACAGAAAAATTATTTAATTCAAATTTTTATCTCGTCAAAATTTAAATATTCATGAATTTAATCTAAATTCACAAAACAACAACAATCAAAGGTCTTAATTGGGCTCAAGGTTTAGATTAAAACTATGTGACTATATCAAATTTAAAACACATTGATGCAAATTAATGTGGTTCAATTAAATAACACATCTAATCATGTCAACTATATTTAAATCTTGGGGATTTCATCCCCTTTGTTTGATTAATTTATTTTATTTTGTTTAGATTTTATAATTGGGTCTCATGATCTTAAATACAATCGTGTACTTTTTTACAATGAATTTAATCCGATAATTTTAATGATATTTTAGAATGCGATTTCATATTTTAAAAAGGGCTTAATTGGGCTCAAAGTTTTTTTTTTTTTTTGAAAGATAATTGGGCTTTTAGATTAAAACTATGTGACTATATCAAATATTGAAACACGCTGATGCAAATTCCTGTGGTTTAAAAAGGGCACTTTATGCACTAATCATGACAACTATTTGGATCTATAAAATTTGAACCCCCTTTGTTTAATTAAGTTGAGATTTGTTTAGAGTTTCTAGCTTTACATAATTAGTCATGTGATGATTTGGATATTTTTCATTATCTTGAGATATTTTAGTCCTTTTTTAGTTCAAAATTTCAAAAATTGTTTACATGTTTCACTTCCTCTCAAATAAGGCTAAACGAAACTGATTTCCAGAATCGAAACGCATGGCTTATGACGACTACAAGATAATCAAATTAAATAATTAATTTTGATGGTAGATTATTTATTTATTTTATATTGACGTAGCGTCTTTATAGAAAATCTTATCTGAATTGTGAGGCCGCTTAGAAAATCTCAATCCATAAACTTATATAATTTCTTAATATCAAACTTAAACAAGTTAATATTTTTAAATTAAAGAAAATAAATTCATTAAACCTAGTCTCGTCTCATGGAATTTGATTTATGAGAGAGACTCATATAAAAGTCGTTTGCTATGACTTGTGAATGATAATGATAATAAATATCATTGACGGGTCAATCAATATGGATAATTGATTGCATTATTATTATTTGGTTAGAACATCAATAATGAGTATCATGTGAGGTGGGTTGAGTGAGTATGAATAATCAATTTCTTACTTTTATTATCATTACTTGTGTCTTAAAAATATCGATATACTAAAAAACATCAATAAATTTACTATTTTTTTTTATGATAAGTCTATGGTGAAACTTATTCCATTATAAAATTAATATTATTAACCCTAAGATATACTAAAAAACATCACTCCTTATCATTGACTATTTTTTTTATGGATAAATCTATGATGAAACTTATTCACATTATAAAATTAATATTATTATATTTATAAATTAATATTATAATATTTAACAACTGATATTATTACATTTATATACTAATATAAGAATATTAATTTATAAAAATAATAATATTAATTTATAAATGTAATGATATAAATTTCATATAATGAACAAATTTCACAATAGAATTTGTATTTTTTTATACTTTAAATCTAAAATCATTATTTTCTGTCAAAAAAATAATCTAAAATCATTATTTTCTTATAGTTTTTATTCGACATGAACTTTTGGTCTCAAAAACATGTATTTGTATGGAAAATGTAATAAACGAAGATAATGCATGACTGACTCAATACAAAAATCGAGGTAAGAACTTCCGTGTAATACGATATCAACGACAATTGTCTCCAAGATACAACGATTTTAAAATTTCACGATCGTTGCACTAAGAATTAGAAGCTATCAACAAAAGATCAAAATTCAAGAGCCTTGATCGTACCTGTTCGCGTGGAGCAGTTCACTTCTAATTCGAATAAGACCGAACACTTCCCTCCACTCTTGGCAAGTGCAAAGTGTGCCTCTAAAGTACTCAATGCGACCTGTTCGCGTGGAGTGGTTTACTTCTAATTGAATTAGGTCGAAGGCTCTAAAGAACTCAATGCGACTAAGTGTGATATCGGTGTGCCCTTGTGGGCTAACCATAACACCACAATGCAGTCTTAGGCCATTGCTAATTTTTCATGACACGAGTCCACTAATAAGAAGTGAAATTCCTTATCAACTTTCCTATGTGGAACAATAAAATTCTCATTTCCTTTTACATTTTTTATCTCTTCAACTTAATGATAAATTATCAACTTTATGTATTAATATTCATTCACTTAAAATTGATTTTGAACAAATAAATACATCAAATTAATATACTCAAAATGTAGATTACGAAATTTACAACTTATTTCCATTTTTCACTAATCAATCATCACCTTGAAAATTTGGTCAACCTCGAGTCAACCCCAAATTTCAAACCAATTTTCAACAATTTCATCTGACCTGGATTGAGTTAATCAAATTTGGAAATTGAAAAAAAAAATAAAAAATATAAATTTCATAGAGAGAATGTATATTTTCACACGAGAGAGTTAAATTGTCTCAATTCATTTCTCTCCACACTATACAAGTTAAGGTCATGTGACTTTTCCTTGCACTTTTTCTAATGAATTTCTCCAAATATTTTTATTATTATCAATTCATTTCTCTCCACAGTCCACACTGTAAGGTCATGTGACTTTTCCTTGCACTTTTTTTTTTCTAATGAATTTCTTCAAATATTTTCATTATTATTTCGATTTATTTATTTATTATGACATTTGTAAAGTAATCAATACATTGGGGAAAATAAGCATATAGTAATAAGTTTGTTAAAGGAGGTCACTCACAGTCACAGCCACACACACAAGGATGAAGGGGACAAGAAGGTCGACATGGATGGAGTGAGTCATGAGGCTGATCATCTGCCATTCACATTCACATATATAAAATTAAAATTCAAAACCTCTCTCGATTCCTTCTCTCTAATAACCCCAAATTATTTTCTTGTTAAATATAGGCCGAGATATCAGCGTGGGTGAATCCGAAACCCCCCAATTCGATTAAATTGCTTTGACCTGGCTATTGCGAGCGATAATCGCAGAAAAAATCTCTGGGAAAATTAACAATTTTTAAAAATAGGAGCGTGTTTGTCAAACGGGGGCAAGCCGGCGCCGCAGCGGGCCCCGGCGTTGCAGGCCGCTTCCAGAAGGGTACCGCTGCCGGAAACCAACGACGGCGGTGCCGATAACGCCAAGATGAAAGGCTTGTTCAAGTCCAAGCCCAAGACTCCCGCCGATATAGTGCGGCAAACGCGGGATCTGCTCATTTTCGTTGATCACGGTGGCCCCGAAACTAAGGAGAGCAAGCGTGATGAGAAGGTTCTTTTTATGCCGCATTATGTTTCCTTTTTTTTTTTTTTCTCGATCTGGCGATGTTTGTAGTTTGTTTTCTGTGATCTTTTGCAAATTGTGGTGTGGTATGGATGCTAGTGGATGCTGATTTGGTGTAGTCTGATGTGATCTGTTCATAATTAATGATTAGGATACATTTAATTTGTATATGAGGATCTGAATGGCTATAACCATTGGTTTATAGATGAATTTGGTTGTTTTTCTTATTGTCATTGAATCAATAATTGGAATGCAGTAGGGTGGACGATCCTACCATCTTTCTGTTACATATGTTACATTCTCTTGGTATTATCCTGTGTAGATGGCCGAGTTGGGCAAACTTATGAGAGACTTGAAACAAGTACTTTATGGGGATAGTGAATCTGAGCCAGTAGCTGAAGCATGTGCACAGTTAACACAGGAGTTTTTCAGAGAGAACACTCTTCGTCTGGTTATTGTGTGTCTTCCCAAGTTGAGCTTAGAGGTAATTATTAGGTTTTTGTGGTTTTGTTGCCACAAGTTTTGAGAATCCTGTCCTGTACTTCAACTTTATGTTTGTAGGAAATGGAAAGAATCATGTAAGAATAAATATTACTCCACTTTTTAATTTAAAGTGTTAAAAACAGCTAGTTCATTACTATGAATATTGCAGGAAAAAATATGTTGACTAATAAGATAAGTTATTGCAGACCCGTAAAGATGCTACGCAGGTTGTTGCAAATCTGCAGAGGCAACAGGTTCAATCAAAGTTGATCGCATGTGATTACTTGGAAAAAAACATAGATCTCATGGATATCTTAATAACAGGGTAAGGTTTCATGGAAGAAATTGCTGTAGTTTAATGAAATGGCTCTTTTCAAGTTTCATGCTCCAATTCGTATTGGTTCTAATATTTGAATAGTGTGAACAGTAATACATTTTCCTTACTGATGTCTTGTTAATTTAGTGAATCTTGAAAATTGTGATGCTGAGTTTTCAAAGTCCAGTGGCAACACAAATTTGGACTTTTTAATGAGGGATGGGCATACTATTCTTCTACTCAGCCTTCTTATATGATTGTAATAATCTTGTTGTATATAATTATTCAAAAAATCGTGGCCAATGTATAATTCTGAGCTTGACCCAATTTATGCAACTTCAAGATGTATTGATACGAGGGCTGTTAATGTTCTTCTATTTGTGTTCATTTAGTTCACTTTGGAGTTCTGTTAGATGATTTTCTTGTTGTGATATCTGTCATTACGTTAATGCATGCAGTAAGAAAACTCTGTTAAATGTTAAAATTTCAAAACATGCTTATTATTATAATTATTATTAGACCTTTTGATTTGATACTTATGTTTTGTTGGGCAATTATGCATTTTTCTTTTAGTGTTTGGGATTTAGGAAGGTATTGTGTCAGTATTCTTCTATTATTCATCCTTTTCTTTTTAGTTGAGAGTAATTTATTTGCACTTGTAACTAATTAACGTTAATTTGCTTTGTTATTGGGAGCTAGTTATGAGGATAGTGATCTGGCATTACATTATGGTGCAATGTTGAGGGAATGCATACGCCACCAAAGTGTTGCGAGGTTAGTGGATCTCCTAATTTGTGTGCTGTTTGAGTTTTTGTATATATCATAAGTTTTAAAAAGAATGCTATTGAAGAAATTCTTTTTTTCAATGCCTTGTTCAAGTTAATTGAAATTAACATGACATTTCAAATTCTCTTGATTTTCATTTCCCTTGGGAAAATTCATACATAATTCATTAAGCTGATTATTTTCTGTTGCTTAAGGTCTCGATACTGGATGATTAAATCATATGGTGTTCTTGATTTCCGTGCACATGAGATAAGATTTACATCTAAATTCAAAGGGTTGGAAGTATTGTGCTTCGGCCTAAAAAATTAATAATTCGATGGAGCTCTGCCCTTGCTTTAGTTTGCATGACATGGAGATACTAAGAAGATGAATGTTCTTTTCTTTGCTACAAAATTTCATGCCGTATATAAAGATGAACCATGTATCATTACAGTATTGGTATCTCAATATTTCTTCAACTATATGGCTGATGCAATTACAGTTCATATTGGCATTTAGCTGGCTACTTAATTTTCAGGATGCTTTTTGTTTCCCATTAGTGCTTATTGATTTCGATGGTGAATTGCTTCAGCTGTATAAATATTATTTACTAGTTATAACATCTGCTTTGGTCTATAGGTACGTCTTGGAATCAGAACATATGAAGAAATTTTTTGATTACATACAAGTCCCAAATTTTGACATTTCTTCTGATGCTGCTGCCACTTTCAAGGTTGAATTTTATTAGTAAATTACTGCTCATAAGATTTGTTAATTGATCTTCTTACTGCACATTAATTTGATTTAGATTTTAATATGTTGGTTTATCTTCTATAAGCTGCATTATTTATGCTTCATAGTAGAAAAGTATTAGGTTGGTTGGTTGTCTGGTATTTTTGATATTGATCCATGTTTTGTATCATTCTTATAATGTTTTGAGCATGAAATATTGATTCAAGTTGCTTCTGATATAGCTGATTGAACCTCAAGACATGATATCATTCATTTCCTGATTTAATTTTTTTGGGTTGCAGTACTGTATCTTTATTGGCATTCAAGTGGTCCTAACAGGATTTACATCGTTTTGCAGGAACTATTGACTAGGCATAAGTCAACAGTAGCTGAGTTTCTCTCTAAAAATTATGATTGGGTAAATATTTTTCTGATAACCTGGTAACCTTTAATATGCTACTCCACACACCTTTTCTCTTGCATTGATTTCCATTCTCTGATGATTAGTTGAAGTCTATTTGTTCTTTATAATCTAGTTGTGGAACTTTTTTTTTTTTGGTTCCTTGATGAGCTCCATTTCTGATTTCGATTTCCTTGATACCTTTGACAGTTCTTTGAAGAGTATAACTCAAAGTTGCTTGAATCTACTAATTACATCACTAGAAGGCAGGCTGTTAAGGTAATTCCTACACCATACTTTAAGGGCAGAAAGTAAAAATTGCAGGATACTATTCTTTCATAAGACTGCCAGATTTTGTTCGGTTGTTTTTGTGCTGTTGGCCATGAATTCTGATTGTCTTCTTGACTTGTATCAGCTGTTAGGAGATATCTTGCTGGATCGTTCAAATTCTGCAGTCATGACTAAATATGTTAGCTCAAGGGACAACCTGAGGATACTCATGAATCTTCTTAGAGTATGGTTGCTTTCCTTGTCTTTCAGATTCAACGGTCACATACCTTGTTTGCCTCATAAATGATTAAAGAAGTGTTAAAAAGAAGAAAAATACGAGATGAATATATTGTAGGATGTAATTTGAACAACAAATTGCATCTAAGTTGAATCTTAAAAAACTATAACAGACCATCTATTGCATGGACCAGCAAAGAGACCTTACTTCTGCTTAATTATAAAAGTTAATGAATTTTGGAAGAGCAATGTTTATGGATCTTCATTGTGTTATTCACATGCATTTACCAAATTCTAAACTCCCTTAAAAAATTAAATAAAATTATGTACATACATATGCAACTCAATCTGAACCCTGAAGTTTTTAGTTGTCTTTCTTCAAAAAAAGATGTTTAAACATTCCAGTTCCTACATCATATACTTAGTATTGAACTTTTTTGCCTTCTCTAGGAGTCGAGCAAGACCATACAGATTGAAGCATTTCATGTTTTTAAGGTACAATTCTACATCATAACTTTAATTTCCCCAGGTATATAGTATTGTCTGACAAAACAAAAATGTGTGCAGTTATTTGCAGCCAATCAGAACAAACCACCAGATATTGTCGGTATCCTTGTCACGAATAGAAGCAAACTTCTACGCCTTTTTGCTGATTTCAAGACTGAAAAAGGTATTTGATCAGTAAAAAATATAGTCAAAAACTTCTATGCCCCAGTGCACAGTATTGATGCAATTTTGACCCAATTTTGACTAAAGTTTGACTCGTTCAAAAATGAAACTGAAATATATAATGAGAAGTATTAGTTCATATTAAGAAAAATGTAGTATTAGTTTATACAAAAGAAAGTATTAGGCGGCGCTTAGGTTCAAATTCTTCAATAGGAACGGTAATAAAATTTTATTTTTTCCTCTACACCCCCTTATATGTTGGAGGAAGGGTTGTCTCAATGGTTGTAACATTATTGGTATTCCTGAAGCTCTAATTTTGGAATAAAGGGGACAAAAAAAGGGCTGTTGGTGATGAATATCTGTTATGATTGATGAGAAATGATTATAGGAGGAGAGAAAGTTGATCAAAATGGGATAATGGTTACCTTATTTAAGAAGGGGGATAGTGCTAATCATGTTTTGTGCTCGTTAACTGTCATAATTACCCTATACTCCTAATCCCCTTGAATTTCTAACCAAGTGCCCCTTAGTTTGTAGGCTGAACTATATCAACACTTTTTCAATATACAACTAATATCTTTCATCATATGAGCTGATACCTTTTCATCACATGAACTAATACTTATGACCGCTTTTTTTTTTCTCTGACTGGGGAAAAATTATAGAAAAACAGATTGGTTGGAAGTTTTTAGTCAAAACTGGGCCAGTTGCAAAAATATATGCATGAATGTCGAATGAAGATACTGTTTGATTTATCTTTGTAATGTGCGTGACATGAGCTTTGATTTGTCATTCATTGCAGAAGACGAACAGTTTGAAGCTGATAAAGCTCAAGTAGTCAAAGAAATTGCTGCTCTTGAGCCCAAGGAAAGGTCGTGAGTTGAGCTCTAGTTTAGCTTTTCATCAGCTGTAATGGCTGTGTTGTACCCGTAAATTTTAGATGTTGATTTCTTTTTCTTTGTCATACATACACATATAATCACTGCTTCCAACCTCAATATTGTGAAGTAATGAAATAGCACAACGGGAAGTGCTCTCTCTGTTTTATTCTTATTTAATCACATATTTTGCTTATGCTGTTGAATATCTGATATTATTTCTGAATAATGAAAAAGATGAATTTCTTGAATGTCCTCACATTTATTCTCCTAGATTGTTTGGCCCTTGCCTTTGTCATGATCATGATTATGACTTGAGAAATTATTTGCTTTTAATGAGATTTTTTCTTAATAGAATGGTATCATTTGTTAATTGTGACACTGTTCCAATAAATCGCATATTAATTAAAAAATGGACAGAGGGGACATGAAAATTCTTAATAGCATATTCGATAACAAACTAGAATATTCCGTCTGGCAGGGATTTCTTTTTTGGGTTTCCATTCTTTTGTTTCTTTTTATTGAACGAAAGTCTAAATTTATACATAAGTTGATGAAAAGTGGTGTATAATATATATCTATATTAGATAAATACATAGTATAAATATTAAATATTTTTATACAAAACAACTAATATCATATAAAAATGTATTTAAAAATGTGTTTAATTAATTAAAAATGTTTTAGGAAGTAGTGTTTTTATTCCCTCAAATTTGCTTATAGTGGAAGATAAATTTATGACATAAAATCCAAATAAGTGATGTTTTAAAATTGTGACTTTAGATAATTTTCACATTTATTCTTTTAATTCATATTACAATTAAAAAAATTCTCATAATATTAAGATTAATAAATGTCACATCACATTGGTCGAGCTTACCTTTATTAAGAGATGTGGGGAAGAGTCATTGTAAGAGTGTGAAGAGAGAAGATATTGGAAATTTTCAGATTTGTTCTCTTTTTGTAAATTTTTGGAATTTAAAAAACACATAATAAAATAATACTGAATATATAAAAAAGTGGAATTCACATATTGAGTCTATTTTTTGTCAAAATTTACATTAAGAATTGGGGAATATCCATATTGGTTGTGGGCTACAACAAAAGACAAAATTTTGAGTAAGTGATTTAAAAAACTCTGTCTTGAAACTTTTTTTTGAAATGAAATATGTTAAATAATTAAATTAAATTTTATACTTTTATCCGATTAAATAATAATACACATTTTTTTTTTTTAAATGTCACATCACATTGTACGAGCTTATTTTTTAAAAAAAAGGTGAACTCAAAGAAATATAAATCAATCATCTATATATTTTTAATTTAAATTTTTTTTTTAAAATTTTAAATTTTATTAATTTTTAATGCTGAAAATAAAAGTGGAGTCATACACTATGTTTATTTTTCTTCAAAATTTACACTGAAAAATAGGGGAAAATCCATTTATTTCTAAAACAAATGAAAAAATTTTCATGATAATAACAAAGTTAATATACTTTTTTTTTTTAATATCACTATTATATATACATACTCAAAATTAAAAAGATGATTTACTTTTCAAAAATGATTAATGTTTATACATGTCAATTCTTAATTAATGTAATAAAGTTAAGAGTGGGCAATGTTATTTTTTTTTTTTCATTTGATAAAATTATATTATTACATTTATTAATTGATATTATTATATTTATAAACTGATATTACAATGTTAAATTATATTTGATTTTAATTGAATTAAAAAGTAATTATTTTTTTTACATTAATTATTATAGTTTATTATAAAAAGTTAACCTTTTTTATATAAAATTTTGTATTGTAAAATGTTAAACAATGTAAAAAACAAAAAAGGCAATGAAAATTAGTTATGGAAAAGAGGGAAAATCCAGCTATAAATCATAATTACTGAAATATTCATGGAAAATAAAAATAAATGGCAGTTATCAAGATGACGCCGTAAGTGTTCCGTTTAGGGAATAAGACACTTGCGTAAGTGTTCCGTTCAGGGAATAAGACACTTGCGTATTTAAGTCTGAACATATCCTGCTTCATCTATTTATTTTCTCCTCCATAAATATATAATCGACATCTCTAATCTCGTTTTCTCAGTTCATGTGCTACGTCAAATACAAAAACCTCCTGCCATTTTCACCCAATTCCAAAAATGGCACAAAAAGGTTAGATCCTTAACCCTGCAATTCAACCGCAAATCACTCACCACTAGTATCAATCAATGTGCGTATTGTACTTGTTTTATGTTTGCTCAATTCTGTTTTTTCGTGATGGTGTTGTTTGATTTCAGGTTCAGTGGAGGATTTCTTGGCCATGGCGGTGGATGCTGCCAAGAAAGCCGGAGAGGTGCATTCTTTCTATTGCTTGAATTCCTGATTACTACAATTTTTTGTTTTTTTTTTTAAATTTTGCCTTTTGTTAAAAAAATCAGTGATCTAACTGTATCAGAATTTATTTGGTTGCAGATTATTCGTTCTGGATTCTATGAGACAAAGAATGTGGAGCACAAAGGCGTGGTAAATTTTTCGGTTGAATATATTTCGTTGATTTTTGGGGAATTTGTTGTCGAGGGTGGTGATTGTTTTATGATTTGGATTAGATTAAGATTTTTTTGAGAAAACAGGTTTACCATTAATTCTTGAAAAATTTTGCTAGAGTAAGAAATGTGGCTAGTTAATTCTTTATTATTGACTGTTTGGGATATATTTTTAACTTGGGAATTCTTTGATTGCTTAATGAAGGGTTGGAGTTCCTCTTCATTTGGAAATTTTAGAATGAGGGTAGTGATTGTGAGCAAGGACTATCATTCTTCAGATTTACATTTTTATTCTGATTCATGAGAGGGTGATGATTCTGTGTGCTTAGCTATGTTGTGAGAATGGTTCCCATACTCGATGTGTCAAACTAAGGTGTTCGTTTGTCATGATTAATCATCTTGATTATTGTCAAATGATTTTGTTAGTTGAATGGAAGTGCTAATGTCTTGAGTTTAATGCTAATGGTAATGGGCCTTATGTCATAAGCTTTCTTGTTTGGACTCATTAATAGAGCTAGTTGAAGAAAAAGATTCATGAAAGTATTATTTCAATGCTAAAGATCGAATGGGAGGTTGCATACCAGTAAAACAGAACAAAAACACTTTGATGCAACAATATTGGGGTTTTTTTTGTTGCTTCCAATATTGCTATTTTTTTATCTGTGTCGGTCATCCATTTCTTTCTGTGTAGGTGGATTTGGTCACTGAGACTGATAAGGCATGTGAAGAACTTATATTCAATCTTCTCAAACAACAATACCCTGACCATAAGGTTAGCTTGGTATTTTTGGTGTTTCATGCTTGACATTGCTTCATAGAATCATAGAATGCCTCTCCATAATATTGTTTGCAAGTCTGATGTTTATCTTTGTTACTTTTAGTTCATTGGGGAAGAAACAACTGCTGCTTGTGGTGCATCAGAATTGACAGATGAGCCTACTTGGATTGTTGATCCTCTGGATGGAACAACTAACTTTGTGCACGGGCAAGTATCATGTATTTATTTCATTCATTAAGTGAAAAGTTTTCAATATCCAAAATGCGCTAATAAGTGTTAAATGAGACCAACTGCAGGTTTCCATTTGTATGTGTATCTATCGGGCTCACAATTGGACAAATTCCAACAGTGGGGGTTGTCTACAATCCAATAATGGATGAGGTAAAATTATTCATCTGCTAAGTGATATATTTAAGATATTAACTCCAAAATATTTTTTAATGGAATTTTTCTTTTCGGATAAAAAATAAATAAAAAAATCAAGATATAGGTGCTTTATTGATTCTAAGATACTTATAATCCTAGGTAGCCTGATCATGCTCAAAGTGTTCTTCAAATGGCATTAGTCATCAAGTGATCACTAGCTTTATTTCCATTTATGTGACTCCCTTCTGCACATCTTTTCTTTCTATTCTTTTATAAAATACTACGTACCCTACTCTGATTGCTCTTCTAAAAATTTTCTTTTCAGTAATTACTAAATCTTGCCTTTTGTTGTGCAGCTTTTTACTGCCATTCGTGGAAAAGGTTCTTTCCTCAATGAAAAACCCATTAAAAGTAAGTTGATTCTCCATTCAGATATTATAAGGCACATCAATTTTATGGTTTGATGAAATCACTGCTATAGTATTTTGAAACATGCAGCATCTTCCAAACCTGAGCTTGTACAGTCTCTTCTTGCGACAGAGGTATTTTACTAAACTCATTGATGTCAAAAGTTGTGAAACTAGAAAAATTTACTCATGTAATTTTAAATCTAAGAAGCTTATCATGTTTGTGAAAACAATAATGACAGGCGGGTACAAAGCGTGACAAGGCTACCCTTGATGCCTCTACAAATAGGATTAATAGCTTACTGTTCAAGGTAACTTATGGTGGTAATTTTCAGCATTTCTTTTTAGTAATTTTAGTGGGGTAAAAATAGCTGAGAAGTGTGGTTTCTCTCTTGAGCAGGTTAGGTCTATTCGAATGAGTGGCTCTTGTGCATTAAATCTCTGTGGGGTTGCTTGTGGAAGGCTTGATTTATTCTATGAACTAGGTTTTGGAGGCCTTGGTAAGATATTTAAATGTTTGATTAAGCTACAATCTCGTATGTTTGATTAATGAAATTGGGATTATTTTTCTCTGATCAGGGATGTAGCAGCTGGAGCTGTAATTGTAACCGAAGCTGGAGGACTTGTATTTGATCCGTAAGTATTAACCCTGAAAAAAGAAAATGGATTAATCATTTCTTAAGTTTTGAGAAGTGGGGTCATTAAGCAGATTAAGTACTACATATACATATACATATATATATATATATATATATATATATATATATATATCAGTTTTTATATGGAGCCCATATAAACGTATATATATATATAAACAATCATGTATATTGTACAAATGGTAGCTACTACCAAATGTTATTTGTAAAATCAATCTCAGTTTTAATATTCAAAAGATGATCTCTTTTTTCTTAACAGCTCTGGAAAGGACTTCGATCTTACCTCTCAGCGAGTAGCAGCATCAAATCCTCTCTTAAAGGATGCATTTATTGAAGCATTGAAAGAATCTCAATAGAGAAACTCAACTCCAGTTAAGTTTCTTGCTACTTTGCTGAAGAATTATTCTTGAGCCATGCTCTGACATTCAAGAGCATTGCTAGTGGAACACATGTATCACAGATTAATTTTTCAAATAAACAGAACTACAGTTTCTTAATTTTGTTTATTAATCTAGTTCTTATGCAAAGTTTAGTTTCAATGCCTTAATCCAGTCTTTACATATATACTTATGGAAAATGCTTCTACATATCAGTTGCTTTGCACCTTGCAACTCATGAATTTTTAAATGGTATTAAATGTTTTACTGAAAGGTATTAGTTGAACAGTATTAGTTGTATTCAATGAACAATATTAGTTATGCACTAGTTGCACGGTGCAACTGGTGCACCCAAGTGTTAAGTTGCTTATAGGAAATTGAAAAGAGAGAGTGAAAGAGATCATATATGATACATCAAAGAACAATAAACATATAAAACTATCCATACAAATCTACTTAAAAACTTGGGAAAATGGGAAGAATAACACATCATCACACCTCTAAGTACATCAACATAAAAATATCCAAAAGCAGGGACCAAAAACCATGAGCCATATAGACCGATCTTTACATGGGAGTACATCTAGTTCAGACTCTATCCGGTGCCCTTCCACCATATCCTCCATTGTAGCCATTTGTTCCATTAACCCCATTGGACGTCTTGTGTGGGTGGCTGCTCGATTTTTTCCTCTTCACCACTACAAACCATGTGAAAATCTCCAATATAGCGGCAACAATGGCCAGACCTACTATGACTCCAACGTATGCTCTCTTCCATTTCTGATCTGGATCTAAAATGTTGAAACCCTTGAAAATGTTGATAATGCTCAGGACTATGACAGAGTATCCAACGAAGTGGTGGTAGACGTTCCAGTAGAATCTGTACTTGTGCTCCTTTTTAGGCCTTAGAAGCATAGCAGACACCTGTGACCATAGAAAACCTTGTTATGATTTCATATTCCATTTATAAAAATAGTATTATATGGATGCAAACTCCCATTGATACACTTATAGAGTGGAGTGCTAGTTGAAAAGTATTACTTGGTGCTACTATTTCATCAGTTATTCAATCATTAAATAAATTTTACCCTTAGTAGATGGAATGTGAATGAAATACTCAGAGATTGCACTTTGAGTTGGATTTTAACTTACAGTTGACTCTTGTTCAATTGATTTGAAATCCATCAATTAAAAATATGACAATGTGATGGTCCGTATTACTTTAGGTTAGGAAGCTTTGATTTGGAGGATTTAAAAAGACTTTATAAAAAGTTGAATTCAAATCCATCATAAAATGAACCCGTCCAACAACATAGAATGAAATTCATTATGTAAACTTAGATCAGTAAGACTAGTACCACTTTTGCACCTATTATCAAAGATTGATGATACCTGGACAGTTGCTAGGCAAAAGACGATAATGCCTATGATCCTGTGGGATGTGTATCGAACCCCAGTAGACTGGCCTCCAAGTCGGAGACCAGTAGCCCAGCCTGCAACACCAACGACGTAGCCTGAGGTTTGGCAAAGGGCATGGAGGTAAAACCATGCGGGGTCTGCTGAAGGGAACACTTTTAGGTATCTTGCAAACACAGCTCCAAGTGGCAATAGGATCCCCCAACTTACTGCATTCAACACTCCATGAATCTGCATATTCACAAGAATGTTACAGATATTAACAGAAGTTGATAACCTTAAAAATTATCGAGACTTAGCACCAAACGTAGTACTACTGATAACATGTCATCCAGTCTATGGATTAAAAACAAAGACAACAACGAACTACTGTATTCTCTGTTTCATCTCATAATTGAAATACTATTTTGTAATCAAAGAGCTTAGAATAAATGTAATTAGCTGTTAAATTTTCCATTGAACTAATAAATTAAAAAAACAAATTTCAATAACCCTAACATGCAGAGTGATCCTCAAACATAGGCTGATGATGACAGTATTCATAATCCTCTATTTGCTCAGCATAATGACCAACATGAATATACAAACATCAAAACAGAAAGGGCTTATAATAATCAAGAAGAGGACCACATCTACTTCAAGCAATCATAACATTTTAGATTTAAAAAAAAAAAAAAAAACTTACATTCTTTTCTTAATTCTGGAGCCTAGTCCTCCTGATGTTGTCCCCGTTTGGCCCGAAAGAAGATTCAAATTCCCAGTCGACTGCACGTTAGGGCCTGAAGTAGGATGTGTAGCCGGAGAATCTCCGGAAACGGGCCCTTCTTGCCAAACCTGGTTCAGTGTAGAGCTAATATTATCTAGTTTCAGAGTAGCAAAAATGATGAACTCATTTCCTGCATAAGTTGCACTTAAATCTGAAACTGGAAAACTCAAATCTCCTTCCTGCAACTGAGTCTGGTAACCAGTAACAGGAGATGTGTAAGCCCTAATTTTCCCATCGGCTTTCTGGTAAGCCACGAGGGCCTGTGCACCGACCATGCCTCTCCCGGTCGGATTAACGGCCCACGCCACCCATCTAGAGGGGGAAACCCCCGAGTGTCTGTACGCGATTTTAACCGATTTAGTTGACTGGTCATAGTTCCAATGAAGGAATGAGTTTAAGTTAGGGAGATCACTGCATTGAGGGAAATTTTGGTTGGTGGCAAAGTTGTAGTTTTTGCAAGATTGAGCATAGGATGATGATATGTAGAGAGATAGGAGTGTGGAAATGATTAAAATTGGTTTTAACATTGTGTGAGGAAATGATCAAGAAATGGAAGTTTTCTATGTTTTTTTTTTGGTTCTTGATGATTTGATGATGAAGAAAAGAAGGTAATGAGGGAAATATAGGGGGAGAGAGGGGGGGTTTTATAAAAGATTGAAGGATGAATGGTGGGACATGAGCAGTTACAGTTTGGTAAAGGAAGGTTCTGTTTGGAAAATAGGAATACCACCTGGCAAAATGTTATTTACCTGCTTGTTTTTGTATAGGTTTTAATTTCATGACTCTTGTGTTCTCAAACACCTGTTTTGTGTCTAACTCCAACTACAATTGTACTAATTTATTTTCATGAGTTTTTTCTCATTATTGTGATTGGAAAAGGGCATGCCTGGTCTTTGATTCATGACCAATTCACCTTTCTGAATAAACAATCATAACTACCATGTGGGAATGGGATATGCCATGAAACATGCATGACACTCAATCATAACCTTTAATCTCACTTCAATGGAATCACCATTCATTAATTTGTCTTTCACATTCTCATTAAATAGAATTGTATGTCTTATTTTTCATGGAGTTAAACTTCAATATTAATATTAATTCCTAGTACGATGTGTCTTGTTGCTTGGTCACCATACAAAGTATGAAGTAATGCTTGGAGGAAGTTAAAGCAAGTGATAGTTTTTTGTAATATTATATGTAATGGATATAAACTTGGTTCACAAGAGTGTTACTCCAAGTTTTATATTAGAACTATATAGTTGAATAGTGTATATACTACTCCCTCCGTCCCACCAAAAATTGTAAATTAAGTCAATTTATGAATATAATAATTGAAACCGATGAAGATAAAAAAAAAATTGTGTCCATAAACATATTTAATTTATCTTTTTCCCTAGTATTTTGAAATATCATTTTACCAAGTCATGCAAGTTATTACTCCTTTTGAGGGTAACCACTTCACAATTTAAATAAATAAAAAAGTGAGACAGTAAAAAGCTGGAACATTATTATCCATAACCACTTCACCGCATAAAACCAAATCACTTTTGATATTGAAAAAGGCATGTGAAGGAAGATTGTATTATAATGTTGGATTAGGTGAATGATTTATCATATGAAACCCAACCCTAATTGGTCAAACCAAATCCAACTTCTACTCCCTTTTATATCACTTCTTGAAACTGTGTTTTTTCACAGTGAATCTAACTTAAAGCTACATATTTTAAATCGGCTGGTCATTATGGAACGTGTCACAACGAGTTTAACCTAAAGCTAGATTTATTAAACGGGCTGGTCATAAGCGGGTTTCGAGCTAGACGTATCATAATCGGGCTACATAATAAAATAATTTAAATTTAAATTCAAAATAACTAGTTCAGAACATTATGAAATTTAACTCGATTTTGAGCAAGCTGAATTACTGCTCCTGTCGATATTATATCATCGACATTTTAAATTTTGCTATGTGAGAATTATTTTTGTGGGAAAGTAGGAAAACAACTCAGCCCTGCACTTGAGTTAGTATACAAATGGACCCATTTGTCCTTTCAGTTTGTTTTGTATAGTTGTATATGTACTAATCAACTCATATTTAATTAATGCAAATCAACTCAATTATTACAAACCATGCTCCAGTTATTGAGGCTATTGATGCACCAAGATAAAATATACGGTCCAAGCGAATCATTTTAATACTTTCTTCACTTTTAAAATAAGTATCGTTTCATAATGTTATAATTTTGAACTGAGCAATCATTTGGATAATATATGTATGTATGCATTGAAAATGAAAACATCGTGAATATGTAACATGTTGCAACAAAAGAAATAATTTGTATGTTAGAGTAATAAGTCTCTTCAAATTGTACTAGGGGAGGACGTAGGAGTGCAATCCAGTTAGGGCAAAATAAATCGAATTAATAATTTAAATTACAATTGATCGTGACGGTGTGCTAAATTATTATTCATTCATTTATGACCGTATTTAATTTTTATACTATAAGAAGATAATTGACTTTTCAAAATTCTCCAACAAAATTCCACCTTAAACACCCTACGAATTACCTATGGATTTTTAACATTTTAGTAGGCAAACATATTTTCTAAGGATTCTTAAAGGCAAACAAATTACCTACGAAGAGCGAATTGCCTACACATTTGTATTTTAGAGTAATTTGTAATTTGAGTATTGAAAATGTCTACGATTTAGAAAATTTGTAAGCAAGTCGTAGTCAATCCTTACTACTAAGAAAGAAATTATTTTCATTTAAAATTTCATTCATATTGAAAAAATTTGTAGACAATTCTCTATTTTCTCATAGTATTAAAAGTATTTATAACATTTTAATTTTTTTTAAGAATATACACAGTATTTTACAATTAAAATTGAGATGGGGGCAATTGCTTCTACATGGCTCCGCCAGTGCGTTGTATTAGAGCCAGGGACCCAAAAAGTAAATATACACTCTCTTTATTCTTAATAATATTTTTGTGCAAAATTGACACTTGTCACACTTCATCCCGGAAACAATCAAGGACGGTCCTAGGGGTCAATGGGCCCACTTGGTCCCACTAAAATTTTAATATATATAAATAGTGTAATATACATTGTTAACCTGTTTTGTGAATAAGTGGTATGAGGATGGAGTTAAAAAAAAATGTGTTACTATTCAAGTTCTAAACATTGCATTTTTTTTAAGTGTTTTGTTTTTTCTATATAATTTTTTTTTATTGTTGTTCAATTTAAGATAAACCTAAGTCTTATCCTTCCGATGAAAAAAATGAGTGGAAGAGAGAAAAAATAATTATAATTTACATTTTAAATATGTATATATAAAGGTATTTTACTTTGTTAATATAAAAATATTTAATCCAAATAATTTTTGAATATATATAAAAAATTTCAGAAGTGCATTTAGTCAGAGCATCCATAAGGTGGTGTTTGTTTTCAGCCGGGGAGGTCCGGATGGGGGATGGGCCTCCCCCCGTCCCGTCCATTTTTCGGATTTTTACATCTCATCCTCCATCCAAATACACATCCACCTCTATTATACATATATACCCTAAAACTATCACATCACTACTTTTTTTACATCAACTCATTATCTCTCATACTTTTCTTACAACAATTTATTATCTCTCCTACTTTTCTTACACTTTTATTTCATACAATCATTATCACACTAACTAATAATAATAAAATAATACATCATTATAATTAAAAAATATTGATTTGACATAAAGTTTCATCCATCCTTACTACATTCAACCCAAAACAAACAGGAGATCACTATTCACAAGATTTCTCTCATCCACTTTTTCCCCCATCCGAATTTGCCTCATCCACCTCAAGCTCAAAACAAACATGCCCTAATGGACCCTCTCTCGTTCACATCATCACCACATCACTAATTTATAAAAAATTTAATTTTTTAAACACACTCTCACAATGATTTATCAATCATTCATCAATCCATACACCTTTTGTGGCCCCCACATTCACCTTATTTCTGCATACTTTTCTCCAAAAAAAATATTTTCTCTCTCCATCCATTCCATTGGATGGATGACAATATTTCTCCAATCTAATGAACACCCACAATGGTTTTAAACAATAACTTTTCATCGATCCAATGGTTAAACACTCATTTGATAGATCATCATGCTCTTGCACCTTATTATAAATTGGGCCCCCTCAACTAAATTCCTGGGTCCGTCCCTAGAAACGATACTGTAATTATCTTTGCGTTTAACGTAACGTGTTTGAGATTGCACTTGTTGCATTCTTGAATTTACACTAACAAAATCCTTCAAGAAAATAGTAAAAACTGGCTGGTAAAAAACAATATGGAGGCATGGACCATTTATTTATAATATACTCACAGTTCTTCCAAATTAGTAGTTATAAAACTATCAAAAATAAGACTAGCTAAAACTAAAACAACTACGTTTTAAGGATGATTAATGTATTATATAGGCCAATTTGGGCAAAGAAATTGCTAGAGCTCGGATTTTGTTATGTTGTGTTTAAAAAAATGTGTACGTGTCCAGAATCTAGTATAATTATGACAATGATGAAATTATGGTCAAAGGAATTAGAAGTGCTCATGAATTATAATCATTATTTTTCTACTTTGAATGATTAATCCCAGAAACTTTTCTAGAGTTTTATAGTATTTCATTAAATTTGGTGATACATCAAAGATAATTTTTTAAATAATTGAATTTGATGATACATGGACACATGTGACAAACACTTGGCAGATTACTATATTGCTTTGAAACAATTAATATCAGCTGAGGCCTGAACGTAGATGTTTCTACTAAGCTGTTACGTAAGCATGACGAAGAATGACATCAGCGCCCCCTTTAAACTAAAACACAAATATATTAAAGGTAAATATATAATTAATCAAATAGAATAGTAAAGTCATAATCATGTATATACAATATTGAATGACACAAGCAAAATTTTAGGGGGACAAGTATCTTGATTAGAGGCGACGTTAATATTATTTTATCTATGTATTTAATGTCCACCAAAGTCGGTAAGATTACCACCAAGTTGCTATGTATTTTATCTAATTTTTTTACATAACTAGAAATAGGCTAGGTCTTGTATATATGTACTCGGGTGCACCGTGCACTCATAGTGTATTTTAGAAGTGTGCAACTTGTTATGCTGAAAAGTGCGACTTATTTACACAGAAAAATGCAACTGTTAATATGAGAACATAGTTGCATGCTTCTTTTTGGAATAGTTGCACGTTTCTATTTTATATAGTTGCACGCTTCTAAAATGCACTATAAGTACACGGTGCACCCGGACCCACTCCTAGAAATATAAGAGTTAAAAAAGCATTCAAGAAATTACATCATATGTATATGGTGTATTCAATAAAATATGTAACATCATCTTTTAGGTTGTGTTTGTTTTGGGACTCACACGGATGGACTTAGGACTTTGCGCTCCCCGTCTCATACGAGTTTGAGATTTAGAATCTAGTTTTTAAATCCCACATTCAATCCACACTTATAAATACCTATAAACCTATTATTACTCTTCCCAATACATCACGCTTTATTACTCTTCTCAATATAATATAATAATACATCATCAATCATTATTAAACATTAATTTGACATAAAATTAAATCCTACCCTATTCAAATCCCAAAACAAACATATACATTTACTATTCATCAAGGATTCTATATCCCTGGATTCTAAAACCTTGACTTGCTCCGCACACTTAAATCCCAAAACAAACGCACCCTTACTTTTTACGATAAAAAAAAATGTGTTAATATTCAAGTCCTAAACATTGCATTTTTTTTGTAAGTGTTTATTTTTCTATATAATTTTTTTTATTGTTGTTATTCAATTTAAGATAAACTTAAGTCTTATCCTTCCGATGAAAAAAATGAGTGGAAGAGAGAAAAAATAATTCTAATTTACATTTTAAATATGTATATATAAAGGTATTTTACTTTGTTAATATAAAAATATTTAATCCAAATAATTTTTGAATATATATAAAAATTTCAGAAGTGCATTTAGTCTGAGCATCCATAAGGTGGTGTTTGTTTTCAGCCGGGGAGGTCCGGATGGGGGATGGGCCTCCCCCCGTCCCGTCCACTTTTCGGATTTTTATATCTCATCCTCCATCCAAATACACATCCACCTCTATTATACATATATACCCTAAAACTATCACATCACTACTTTTCTTACACCAACTCATTATCTCTCATACTTTTCTTACAACAATTCATCATCTCTCCTACTTTTCTTACACTTTTATTTCATACAATCATTATCACACTAACTAACAATAATAAAATAATACATCATTATAATTAAAAAATATTGATTTGACATAAAGCTTCATTCATCCTTACTACATCCAACCCAAAACAAACAAGGGATCATTATTCACAAGATTTCTCCCATCCACTTTTTTCCCCATCCGGATTTGCCTCATCCACCTCAAGCTCAAAATAAACATACCCTAATGGACCCTCTCTCGTTCACATCATCACCACATCACTAATTTATAACAAATTCAATTTTTTAACACACTCTCACAATGATTTATCAATCATTCATCCATCCATACACCTTTTGTGGCCCCCACATTCACCTTATTTCTGTATACTTTTCTCCAAAAAATATTTTCTCTATCCATCCATTCCATTGGATGGATGACAATATTTCTTCAATCTAATGAACACCCACAATGGTTTTAAACAATAAGTTTTTCATCGATCCAATGGTTAAACACTCATTGGATAGATCATCATGCTCTTGCACCTTATTATAAATTGGGCCCCCTCAACTAAATTCCTGGGTCCGTACCTGGAAACGATACTGTAATTATCTTTGCGTTTAACGTAACGTGTTTGAGATTGCACTTGTTGCATTCTTGAATTTACACTAACAAAATCCTTCAAGAAAATAGTAAAAACTGGCTGGTAAAAAACAATATGGAGGCATGGACCATTTATTTATAATATACTCACAGTTCTTCCAAATTAGTAGTTATAAAACTATCAAAAATAAGACTAGATAAAACTAAAACAACTACGTTTTAAGGATGATTAATGTATTATATAGGCCAATTTGGGCAAAGAAATTGCTAGAGCTCGAATTTTGTTATGTTGTGTTTAAAAAAATGTGTACGTGTCCAGAATCTAGTATAATTATGACAATGATGAAATTATGGTCAAAGGAATTAGAAGTGCTCATGAATTATAATCATTATTTTTCTACTTTGAATGATTAATCCCAGAAACTTTTCTAGAGTTTTATAGTATTTCATTAAATTTGGTGATACATCAAAGATAATTTTTTAAATAATTGAATTTGATGATACATGGACACATGTGACAAACACTTGGCAGATTACTATATTGCTTTGAAACAATTAATATCAGCTGAGGCCTGAACGTAGATGTTTCTACTAAGCTGTTACGTAAGCATGACGAAGAATGACATCAACGCCCCCTTTAAACTAAAACACAAATATATTAAAGGTAAATATATAATTAATCAAATAGAATAGTAAAGTCATAATCATGTATATACAATATTGAATGACACAAGAAAAATTTTAGGGGGACAAGTATTTTGGTTAGAGGCGACGTTAATATTATTTTATCTATGTATTTAATGTCCACCAAAGTTGGTAAGATTACCACCAAGGGTGAAATTAAGAGGCACGTAGCATAACATGCAAGATTGATTTTTCCATTTGTGGTTGTGGGAGAATATTATCTTTCTAAAAGTGTATATATTATGGAAAAATCGAATAAAGTAATTGACAAATATTTATATAGAATACGAAATGACCCCAAATGGCAATTGTTTGAGAATATTATGTATTTTTATGAATGTTATGTAATTTTTTTCCTGTTGATTAAGTTGTATATATGTGAATTTTAAACATGAAATAGTAAAAAAAAAAATTACTAATTACATATCGTGGTAATAGTAGTATAAAATGTTGAATCCGTCACTTGTTTATTTAAATAAGAAAGTTCTTAATTAGCTCAAGTACTCCTTCCACAAGTTATAAGTCGTAGAAATAAAATTATGAGATAAATTATCATTTTAATAAAATAACCTACTTTATAGATGAATGAAATAAGGTTCCGTGAAAAACTTGTGCAGATTATTCAATCTTTGTCCTTATCAGTAAATTAGACTTAACTATCCCAACTACTCCAATATTATTTCCTTTACCCCTAACCAAATTCAATAATTCTATTACGAGTGATCAATCTTTTCCAACTAAATAGTAGTAGTAGTGAAGCTTCAAAAGGAAAAATGATGTTCCATTTTGCATAAATATATTATAATCTTAGAAAGTACGTGTGTGCCACTTGAATGACTTGATCATATAATGTTATCATGTTGCACTATAAAATTACAAACACCAGTTGCTTTCTTTATATACTTTATTTGGATAAATTCTTATATTCTGCAATAATTAACTACTTGGACAATATAGAGGACGTTTGTTATGTTATGAGTGTGTAATTTACATTAACTATAGTTATCTAATTTTTTTACATAACTAGAAATAGGCTAGGTCTTGTATATATGCACTCGGGTGCACCGTGCACTCATAGTGCATTTTAGAAGCGTGCAACTTGTTATGCTGAAAAGTGCGACAGAAAAGTGCAACTGTTAATATGGGAACATAGTTGCATGCTTCTTTTTGGAATAGTTGCACGTTTCTGTTTTATATAGTTGCACGCTTTTAAAATGCACTATAAGTACACGGTGCACCCGGACCCACTCCTAGAAATATAAGAGTTAAAAAAGCATTCAAGAAATTACATCATATGTATATGGGGTATTCAATAAAATATGTAACATCATCTTTTAGGTTGTGTTTGTTTTGGGACTCACACGGATGGACTTAGAACTTTGCGTTCCCCGTCTCATACGAGTTTGAGATTTAGAATCTAGTTTTTAAATCTCACATTCAATCCACACCTATAAATACCTATAAATCTATTACTACTCTTCCCAATACATCACACTTTATTACTCTTCTCAATATAATATAATAATACATCATCAATAATTATTAAACATTGATTTGACATAAAATTAAATCCTACTCTATTCAAATCCCAAAACAAACATATACATTTACTATTCATCAAGGATTCTAAATCTCTGAATTCTAAAATCTTGACTTGCTCCGCACACTTAAATCCCAAAACAAACGCACCCTTACTTTTTATTCTGCTCATAAAAAGTTGAGTATTTGGGTTTAGAATAGTCTGCCGGCCCATTACCCATAGTTATGAAATGGGCCTCGTCGACGAATCTCACTCAATTCTGCTGTCATAGGCCGACTTAAAAATGGGCCGAGTTTCGGGCCTGATCCAGGATTTAAAACTCAAGTTTGCTCTTCAAATATGGGCTAACTAATATCTTTCTTTGATCTAGTTGTACTTCATCTTGTCCTATCAAAAGGCGGTAGCGTACAACTATGCATTGTAGCCTTCTTTTATTTATTTCAACTTTTTCGAGAAAGCAACACTGCCACATTAATGCTTCCCGTGTATAACTGGCTGGTGCATTCAATATAATTTTTGGATTCTTAAATTTATTATCGCATATTCGTATTTCATTTTTTTTTATAGTCTTTTTTTTTCTTTCAAAAGGAAGCTAAGTGGAAGAGGTGCACCTATTGAGAAGATTATCCATAAAATTTGGAGGCTCTTCATTTTTTTCTATTCTCTTCAATCATATATTCTATATGTATATTGTTTTCAAGATTTGTCAATTTTATTAACATATATTGCTCTCAATTATATAGAAGAAATTGTGATTGCATTATCTCTAAAATATCAATAAAGACATTTGCAATACTGTTAAATAAATAAATATAATTTTCAATTATATATGCATTTCTAACATTCGTTTCTAGACATCAATATCACATGGATGTCTTATTCCAAACTTAATAAAGAGATATTGTAAACAGCTTGAATACAAGCACTTTAATATCCTCCTCCAATTGTTTAGTCAGACTTTTTAATTTTATTATTCATTATTGAATTAATGGATGACGATAAATCGATAATGATGCCTCAAAATATATACCCTTGAATTTGTATTGTGTTGAGTGTTTGGGTGAATTGGTGGAGTGTTTGGGTGCTTGGTGTACTAACTATTAACAACTAACTTTGTTCGATAAATATATATATATATATATATATATATACACCCTTGAATTTACTATATCTCTCAACCAAAATCATCAAATGCTACCTGTCAGAATCTAATGAAAGAAAAAACAATTGCACAGACATTTCGTATTCTGATATTGGTTAGTTAATCTAAAATGATACAGGATTATTGACATTGTACATATTTTGTTGATGGGGTATTTTACCCTCTTATAATGTGAATCATACATTTTCCAATAAAAAAAAAAACATAAAGCTTTTCAATTAAGTGTAATACTATCTACTATTTTGAATACACTACTACGTTTTTAATAAAAATAACTTTTTCCGCTACTTTCAAAATGTTGTTTCTATTTTTAAAAATTTTTTTTTACTTAAATTCTTATTTTGTATCTTATCTTTTAGGGCTAGACATCGCTTTTACCTAAACACTTGTTGTTCTTTATGAAACGGTGAATTGAAAATTAATTGGATCGACAACGTATGATATAATTGTCCAAATAATTTTAAAAGGACAGAAACATATGGCATTGCATTAAGTGCAATATTTTTGTGGTATTCATTGTTTTGATTGTACTGTGTTGAATGAGTTGAGGTTGTCAATGAATGCTTATGAGAAGTGTTTTTGTGGATTTGAATTCTTTCATATTTTGTGGTGTGATTACTACAATTCAGAGAACATATTGGGGCCAAGATTCAAATTATTGGCTGATCGGGTTGTTTTAAGTTAATTTCAGATTATACCTGGAATAATTTATATTATGTAAAACATAACAATTACAGTTTATCAAGATAAATTTGTTGAATTCGTGTTTCTCTCATAATTCCGGGTCAACTTCGATCAAATTAACGTATCACCTTAGGTTTTCTCGTCCTTAATAAAAAATATGTATTGTGTACATCAGATGTATTATACAATTTAAATACGTACGTTTTTTTGAACATTCACCAAGTACACTGTATAATTTAAATACCTCAAATATATTTTTTTGAACATTCAAGTTGTTTTCTACTTAAACATACTTGTGTTTTAGTGAAAATAATTTACATGTTTGAATAGTAGTAATAATTTATTTTAGAAAAGACTTGTATGTTTTTAAAAAAACACTTTAAATGGGGACGCAAAAAATTTATTCTAATATAAATTAGTTAACTCAGGTGACGTTTGTGAGGAAGTGAAATAACTCAACTGATTAAATTAGGAGTTTTATCAATCCAGGGCATGAAAGATGGTAAATCTATCAATTTAAGGTCTGAAAGATTTTTTCTATCGATTTCAGGCCTGAAAGATAGAAAACTATCAATCCAGAGCCTAAAAAATAGAAATTATCAATTCGAGGCATATAAATTTTAAGGCCATGTTTATCACTAAACCCTAAATCCTGAACACTAAACCCTAAACGTTGAACCCTAAACCTTGAACCATGAACCGTAAACCCTAAAAATAAAAAAAAATAAGAACATGAAATAAGGACATGAAATATATGTGTCAAACATGGTCTTAAAATTTATAAGTCTCAAATTGATAGTTTCTATTTTTCAGGCTCTGGATTGATAGTTTTCTATATTTCAGGTCTTGAATCGATAGAAAAAATATTGCAGGCCTTAAATTGATAGATTTATCATATTTCAGGCCCTGAATTAATATTTTTCCATTAAATTATTATTAATCATATCATGAGGTCATAAATAAGTACCATTTGCCGATTAAAAAAAATATCAGGTGGCATCAATATTTAATGAGCTTACTGTCTTAGTACACTTAATTTGAATAGTACCCACATAATTAACTCATGAATATCACTGGAAAGCTCAAACATACTGGTTAAACCAACTCTACATTTGATATATCCAATTACAGATCATTATAGGAATATAATTCCAAATGCACATGATAGTAGAGTATAATTAAGTCAGGCAATGATTCAATACAAGTATTCTAGCCGTCCATAGAGGCGGCGATCATCAGAAAAGAAATTAAAATTACAGAATTTAAATAACAATATACCTTTAAAAAAAGATAAAGATAATGTACATAAATATTACAAGGTTTACAAGGTTGCACACAAAAAGGGATATAGTCTAAACTGTTACTCGAAAGGAAAATACAAACCTATTTATAGATGAAAGAGCCGGACATCAAACCCCGGATTTCAAAATAAAAAGAAATAGTACATAAAAAACAAAACCACAAAAAGACAAAAAAGTTTGAATAGTAATTACTATTCATAAAGCGATTTTTCGATGATCGCAAGGTGATTTAAATTTGATTTTGTTCGACATCAGAGCCACATTTTCTTTGGAATGTGCTAAATCAAAGTCTTTCTAAATCGCCATTAGTGAAGCTTGTTTCTTCAGAAGAATTAGAGTCTTCTTAAATCCTTTTAAGGAATGAGGATAATGTCATCCTTCATCAATATCATTCATGTATCTCATTTTTTCTAGTACAGGAATACATATTTCAAGAATCTTGATTTTCTTCTTCACAACTTTGAGATAATTTTTATCTCGGATTTCATTATTATTTTCATAAAAAATAACATGAAAAGGGACCTTCCAGATATTAGAAACTGGCATAAGTTTGGAGCTATTTAGATATAATCTCCAATCTTCCATTAACACTTTCTTTCTTTAAGTTTCTCTTTAAGAGAATTTCTCAAAAGATCAAAACTTTCTTGAAGAGAAAAGTCTTGATAGTATTCATTTGGGTCCTGAGCATCTTGTAATTCAGAACCGGAGATCATAGAAACATCTGATTTTGAATCAGAAAAATCAATGTCATTGAATAAATCTTTCTTGATATGATCCATATAAAGATCCATAATTTTTTCCTTGGGAAATAAACCAACATATTTCTTAGAATATTCAGAAAATGAAGAAAGACTATTTGAAGTCTTTTTATGAGACTTTTATATTCTTCAATTTTGGATTTAATCCTATTGATATAATAACATTTAAGTTATTCCAAAATCTCGTTGTATTGATCCTCCATAAACTTGGTATACCATATTTATAAACCAATTCCGGTCTCCATTTCGGACCGTAGGATTCCAGAATCAACAAAAAAACATACAAATAGTTTTACTACTTGTATTATGAGTTTTAAGGAAGAAAAATTTATGTAGTATTCTTCCAATAGAGATTTAATCTCTTGAGCAAAATATACGCCATAGCACCAAAATTTCCCCAGGGAGAAAAAGCCAATTAGAATTTGATATTATCACAAATTTTTATATAAGTGTGCGAATGCTTAGCATTTCGATAAAATAAAGTTTTATAAAAACTTTGTAAATAATCCCAATAATTGTATTGGTAAGTTGTTTTATTGACTTCAAGAAAAAAAAGGAGAAATATCCCATTCTTGGATGGAGATGATCCTTTTAATGATAAATTTAGAGTAATTTATCACTTTACTCTTAGGAGGAAAATGTTGAATATCAACAATGATGAGGATATTTTCATAAAATAGGTTTCCACATTCCATAGTTGGAAAATACTTATCCATAAGAATCCATGGGGACTCTTTTGAATTTTTTCATCATATCGATGACAATAATCAATTCTCTCTTGGGAGAATCAAAGAATTTGTATACTCTTTCTCGAAAGCAATTTGAAGAGTATGATCTTCATCATCGGGTTTTGAAGGTATTCGTTGTTTAAGGAATTCTTGAAATTTTTATCAATATTTTTCTCCTTTTGAAGAAGAACCACTTTTAAATATTTGAAAAAGATTTCTTCCCATGTTGTATAATTAGGATGGCCTTCTTCCTCTCTTCCTCTATAAGAGGAATAAGGATTCCTTCAAAGATGACTCATATATTGTCATGAAGAAATAAATCTCTTCGGAAGATGATTATCCTTCCCCTTGCTTATAGACAATATCAAAATCAAAATAAGCAAACACGATTGCCATCGGGCAAACATTTGTTTAGAAACATTATGTTCAAAATCTTTGAAGAGCATAAAAGTAGCGACCCTAGCTTTTTTAATAATAAATTTCGATTATATAAATCATCCACGAAATTTAAGGACACATTTAACAATAGCAAGAATTTCTTGATGATTAGTAATAATTTTTTCGACTATTATTCCATTTACCATAATAAAATCTAATGATATAATCCTTTTTATTATCGGGATTAATTTGTTTAAGAATACCTCCATACCCCTAAATGAGGCATCGGTTTCAACAATTTTTCTAGCGGGATTAGCCAAAGATAAGACAAGGAATATTTTTGACCTTATCTTTTATCGATAATGATTTTAGTATGATCATCATTCAGGAGAAGGATTCTTTTTAAGTCTATCATATAAAATAGCGGAATCTTCAACAAGATTTTCAATATAAGACACATAATTAAGGCTTCCTAAGAATCTTTAGAATCGAGTTTTATCATTTATAATATCGTGGAATTTATTACCAAATTCAATTTTTGAATTGGAATAATATTTCCTTTATCAATAATATGACCAAGAAATTTTATTTTAGTCTGAAATAAAGCCATTTTAGGTTTTGAGATAACAAGACAATTTTTAATGACCAAATTTTTAAACATATCAAGATGTTTAAAATGTATTTCAATATCTTTAGAAAATACAAGAATGTCATCAATATAAACAATAATAAAATCACTATAAGGATTAAAAAATGTCATTCATAATTTATTGAAAATCGGAAGGAGCATTTTTAGGTCAATCCATTCATAATGACCAAATGGTACATTAAAAATTTTGTACCTATAGGTTGATTAATCTGAATTTGCCAAAACCCGATTTTAAATCAAATTTTGAGAAAATAAGAGCATTGACTAATCATCAAGAAGATCCTTTTTATTAGGAATAGGATGTCTAATTCATTTTAAAACCTTATTAAGAGGTTTGTAATTAATAACTAAATGAGGAACTCTAGTTTCGCCGTAATGTTTATTAACATTTACAAGACCAAGGAGAATTAGAAGGAGTTATAAACCTTTTGTAATAAGGAAGATATTTCCTTTTTACATAACTCTAAAGTATTCGAGTTCATTAAAGGTCGGATTTAGTAGAATTTTATTCTCTTTAAAATCATCTTCATAAGGGAGAAGACTATATGTTTTTTTCTATCCCGAAAAGCATTAGGAAAATCATTACAAATTTCAATTGAAAATTTATTTAATAAAAATTTGATTTTAAGTTTAGAATTATTTAATCTATTACTTATAGTAATAGAATTAAAGCTCATCTTTAAGAAAATTGATTTGACAATTTTTATTATTAATTTGATCTTGAATCAAATTAAGAACCTTATGAATAGGTTAGGTAATAAACTTAAAAGTAATAGGTTTACTATTATAAGTACTGTAATACCCTTTTTCACCAACAAAAGTCGAGGATATATTTTAAAAAGAAAAGGAAGACCAATAATCATTTGACTAGTGATGTGGGCAATAAGAAAGTGGTTAGAATACAACAACCATCAACACAAACATAAGCATTTTTAAGCTTATAATTAATCTTTAAAGATCCTCCAATTGCATGAAAAAAGTGAATGAGTAGTTTTTTCGAAAAACTTAGTAGGAATTATTCCTAACTGTATAACACTCAAATCAGCACCACTATCAATCATGGCAATAAAATCTTACTTATAAGAATTATTTATAAGAAGAGAAATCTTAGTATACCATTTTTGTGATATAACCATATTAATGGTAGATAAATGATTCTTCTCCATATTAAAATTATCATTAATATCTAAATATTGTGAAAGAGTATTATAGCTGCTTTCACAATCTTCAATTTTTTCTTTACCTTTCTCCATAAAAAAATTTAACAAAAGATAGATTCATTTTTGAAGTATTTTTACATCAGTTTTGAGATTATTAATCTCATGGACTAAATCATTTAAAGTTATAGGATTATTTTTCATATTTTTTAGGCGAAGAAGTCTTTCCAATTCACCCATATTATAATAATTATTATCAATCTTTTTAGAAAGACTAGTTTTATTATCGTCTTCATTCTTAAAAGAATCATGAAATTGTTCAATGATTTTATCTCTTAAACTAGAATCTTTAATATGTTTAAGAAATTCAAAAATATTATTATTAGTTAAGACACTAATATTCATATCTTGAAATTGACTCATAAGTTTATAAAACTCATTATCAATATTATTAACATTATCAGTATTACTGATACAATTAAGACAAGGTTTTCCAAGTATACAATCATTGCATTTTTTTTTTTTTACGATTTAATGAAATTATCATCATCCAAGAGGATTCAATGAAGAATAGTCATTATAAGACTTTTTCCGATTCAAGATATCATTATTAGGACTCATGACAATCTTAAAAAGAGTTTCTTTTTAACTCTTCATTAATATCAAGATTTTTAATCTTGTCCTTTCAGATAGCACTTATTTGCATAATTCTATTACATTTTTTACAAATAATTGTATCGTATCTTCTTTTTTAAAAGATTTTCTTTTACCTTTATTATTATCAAAATCTTTCTCTTTCTGTTTTGAAGAATTATGTTTTCTTCTTTTATAATTAGATTTATGTTTTAAATCTCTTTTATTAGTTTTATACAAACTATTTTTAGGATTAGGATTATCTAATCCAAATTGGTCACAGAATTGACCTAATTGTTTTCTTTCCATAAGATTATCTTTTTTAATTTGAGTTCATTACAAAGATTTATTCCTTCCTGAACACAAACACTAATGATTTGACCAAAAGTATAAGACCTATAATGGATCGAATCGTAATCCTTTCTAAGAGTTTTCTTAACTCTTTTCAAAGAAATAGATTAGGAAGACCATCAACAAATTTATTTTTTCCAAATATCCCGATTATAATCGGGGATCTCATAGATATGAGACAAGAAAGTATCTTTGTACCATCTAAAATCAGTAAGAGTCTTACATCTCATATTTAAAAGAAGGGTTCTAGTATTTTCATATTTATTGGTATATTGACCAGTAAAATGATCCAAAATACTAAGAATCAAAGAGTAAACCGCATTGGTTTTAGTTTCACCATTTTCAATTTTAATAGAATTAAAATTTCCATTCTATTTTGAGAGTCAAATAATTATCCCACCAACCTTTAAGTTGACCGATAAAACCTAGTAAATATGCAAAAAGATTAATATCATTATTACCACAAGTTTGACAAGTGTAACTATACATAAGCATCGATGACATTGAGTGAAAATATGATTATCACTACCACCATCAATATTCCATTCATAAATACCTTTTAGAATAAGAATTATTGAAAAAAGTTTTTATGTTCTTCATTAAGAACATCCATAGGGGTAGGTCTCTTATAATAATAAGTAGACATGGTAGGTCTATCGGCCCATTTCATTTTATTAATACTATCAGTATTATTAAAACTACCATTATTGGGTTGAATAACATGATTATCAGTTAAATCATCATCTAAAGCTGAAATATTAAGATTTCAAAATTTATCATTAATAAGATTTTTAAATGGAAATAGAAGCTTTTAGTTTTAAAATCTTTTATCTCAATAGGAGATTGAATTGCTTTTAATAATAACATTATTATTATTATTATCATTTTCATATTTATTTTGAGAATCTATTTTAGAGATAATTTTATCAACTTTATCATGTAAAGAAATAATTTCTTCTCCAATAATAGACAGATAAAGATTACAAAAATTATTTTGCTCAATTCGATTAATATGTTTAACGAAGAATTTGTAAAACCTCATTTTCAATGATTACGGAGAATGGGAGAAAATTAAATATCCTTTCTCATTTTTCAATTTGAAAAAGGAACATGAGGAAAATAAGCAGATTTTTTTGTATACCACGTAAATTATTTTATAATCTCTTTCAATAACTGAAATATAATCAATATAAAAGGCTTTAATAAACCAAGGAGCGTAATAAGTAATTTCATTATGCTTTTTACGAATTTGTAAAAATCATTTTAACAAAGTAATTTAAATCATCTTTTGAGAATGATTTAAAATACCAAATTCTAAACTTATCCCATTTAGGATTATTAAACTCATCATTAATATGAGCTCTAGTAGAAGAACCTTTAGAAAAATCTAAAAAGTTTGTGAGATCCATAAAATTAAATTTTAAAGTTACAATCGAAATTGTTTAGGGATCAAATTCATCTTTGTGAATAATATTATTTTCATTAATAATAATTTTCTCATTGTTATAATTATTATTTTTATAATGAGTATTGTCTCTATAAGAGGAAGTAGGTTTCTAGATTCCGAGGGAAATTCTACTTCATAATCCAAAGGAGATATAAAAGAATGACTAGACATAGATCTAGTATGAGAATTGAATGTCTTCTTTGATTATTTTGAAAACCAATATTAATAATACCATCATTACTTTGAGTAATATGTTTAAAATCACTATTTATAATAGGATTTTTTAGGACAGTATTGTTCTATTATCCAATTTTAAGGAAAAATAATTTCTTCCATTTAATGGATCTTCTAGTAGTAATATTAGATTTTCCAAAATTACTTTCTATAAGAATAGTCTCATTATTATCTTTCTCAATTCTCTTACACATAGGATTGAGTGTAAATAAAAGGCTTATAATAAATACGATAATGAGATACACATAACCTCATTTCTCGGTATGTAATTATAACCATGAGTTTTAACATTTAATGTTAAGGCTTCTAGAATATTACTATCGAAAAAGATAGAGATAAATTAGGATGTCGTCAAAATAGGCAAGGTCCTAAAGCCAAACTAGACTCTATAATTCCCATTAAGGATTGTCTCCAATTAAGATTTCTACCATCCCTAAGAGAAGCTAGAAAGCTTTACGGTACCATTTAAGGTAAGTAACATGAACACAACCAATATGTAAGAACTTGTGAGTTCTTTTGTAAGGTAAAATATCATTTTTACTAAGCAATTTAATAACCATTTCTTCTTCATGAAGAGGTATAGAAGATTCAGTAGTTTTAACAATTTGTTTAAAACCTAATTTTTCAAAAGCTCCTAATTTATAAACCATTTTAGGCTCAATTTTAGGAATAGTCCATTTATTCAATAGATCAAGATGAATATCATATTCACGAAGTCAAACAAAAGATCCTTCAAAAAAATTCATAAGAATCAAGATGTATTGAATCATGAAACCATCCAATTACATATCATTATAGGAATATAATTTCAAATGCACATGATAGTAGAGTATAATTAAGTCAGGCCATGATTCAATACAAAGTATTCTGGCGTCCATGGAAATATGATCATCGTAAAAAAAAATTAAAATTACAGAATTTAAATAACAATATACCTTTAAAAAGCCACTAGCATAAACCAGATAATGTACAGAAATATTACAAGGTATTGAATAAATATATATATATATATATATATATATAGATTGATATATAGATATATACACTCCTATATATTATTAATTGGTATTTTGAGTGAAGTTTTTCCTAGGGCAAAATACAAATTTGTCAATCCTTTCATCATACATTTTCTCTACGTTTTATTGAGAAGAAAAATCTTTCAATATTGTTGCATCAGAACACTGGGCTTTGACCCAATCCATTTACATGATGATTCAAAACTCATCCATCAAAATTTGAGTTGTCCTTAATCTGTTCCCAATTACTGTATTTGTTTATATAATTATTTAATCTTATAAATTAATGCTTATAACATTTAATGTTATGATTTCAGTTTACAAGTATAATAATATCAATTAATAAATATTATGATATAAATTTATAAACATAGTGATATAAATTTCATAATACGAACAAGCTTCACCGAAAACCACTCGTTTAAAAATTCAAATGAGCCCTTAGAAGTCGCTAATAGCGAGTATGTCTAATTTGTTCATCCTAATAACAAGTAACAACAAAAAAGAAAAAGGTTCGATTGCGGGTAGTTTGAAAGCTGCTTAAATTAAGACTTGGTTTGTTTAGGCGATCTAATTTTAAATTAGGTCAACCACTTGAAAGATTTTTGCCAGGGCCTCTAGTTAGACTGCTACAGGTTTAGTTGAAACAAGTTGTGATTTCTATTGAATTATTTAAACTCAATGGTCAAAACGCAGGTGGTTTCTCAAACCCCAAAAGTATACTATTAAATGTTTATTTCACAATTAAAGAAAAAAATCAACCCTTTTAAAAGAGTGTTCCTTTTTTATAAACATGAATCTTTAATTATCACGACTAATATATTTTTATAATATGAGTCACACCCTTCAATTATCACTATTAATACTCATGTTGTAATATAAGTCACATTCTTTAATTTTATGAATAATACATTTTATAGTAAAAAATCACACCTTCAGTTATTACAACTAATACCCTTTAATAATATAAATTACACTTTTTAACTAATTTCACATATTTTTGTGTGAAACTTGTTAACTCTATACTTTAAAGACTGAGATAATTTGGAATTTTACACTTACATATCAAGTAAAATTCGATGGATAGTGGATTATCATATCATATCAACATTTTATCTTCTAAAATATTTTCAACTGACCCAATAAGAGATAAGAATGTTTTTTAAAAAGAAAATCTTAAATCCTACCTAATATTATCAGGCTCGGTTTGGTTCGAAAGATTTGCCGAGATAGATTAGGATTAGCTGTCTAATCCCAAATAATCGATTGTTTAGTATGCAGGATAAGGACACATAATATATTTTCAGTTCGAATACAAATATATGTTTAATTCTTATATTAAGGGACAAGTCTATCTCATGTGAAAGATGACACATGATATAGTCCAAATACAATATTATTCTCGTATTTATACTTAAAATGACCAAGTTTATTTTATGTGTAAAATATTTAATTATAACATTTTAATAGGTATCTCATTCATCCTTCAATCCAAATAATTATTTTTTTTTTTTTTTTGTATAGGATTAAAAGGTTCAATCCTACAATCCTAGTATGTATCTTAAAAAAAATTTCAATCCGATTAATTTAATTTTATATAATCCGATCATAACAAATGAATTCAGTCGTGTAAAACAAACGAGGCCGCAGTTTATGAATATTAACCTCAAGAAATTGAACATTTGGTCGAGTATGCAAGTCAAAGTGTCAGTAGACTAGATAATACGCGCATTTAACAAGCTAGTGCTCCTTCCTATTCATTTTAATTATTAATCCGTAGAAAGTTTAGTTAAGATAGTAATTTATAGAAACTTGTTGGGTCTTCTTCCTGCTCCTATTATGCACACCGAGGGACACGGGCTCAGGTTTCTTAATTGTCGGAGACGGAATGAACGGTGTAAGAGGGAAGACTCAAAGATCCACTAAGTATCGGTAGCATTCCTCACTCTTTGTCTCACTCTCTCAATCTCAATTTAACGTCCCAGATTTACAAAGAAGGAGAAGAAGAGTATATAAGGAAGCTTCCAACACACCTAGGGTTTCAAGTTGGGAGGGCCACATGACTTGGGCCAAAATGGCCAAAACCGAAATGGGCTCAAGCCCAACAAATTCTCAACCTTTTTGGCCATTCCCAAATACACACGAAACATTCCAAAAAATCCGCAGGAGTTCATCATCGCCCAAAAACAAATTTTGAGGGAAATAATAGCAAATACAAGAATGTTATTAAGGACAACACAAAGTTCAAAAACATGCAGGACACAAGGCTTTCAAGCAAAAACAATTTTGACAACCAAAACACAACCCAAAAACAGTTTTGACACACAAGTCACAAACAAAAAACAGTTTTGACACACAAGTCACAAACAAAACATAAAAATCAGACCTAATCAATAGAATCAAAATTCAAAGTTCTCATGCAAGACCTGAATTTTTCTACCGAAAGACATTTGGTACCCATATCAGCAGGATTAAATTCTGAAGCAATTTTCTCAAGATTAATAATGTCTTTTTCAACAATATCACGCACAAAATGGTATCTAACATCAATATGTTTGGTTCTTTCATGGAATACAGGATTCTTACAAAGTTGTATAGCATATTGACTATCAGAAAACACAACAACTTCACCTTAAAGGAAACCAATTTCAGAAATAAGATCTTTTAACCAAATGGCCTCTTTAGCAGCCTCAGTAATCACAACATATTCAGATTCAGTAGTGGACAAAGCAACAATATGTTGTAATTGGGATTTCCAACTAATACAAGCACCGCATAAAGTGAACACATAAGAAGTGGTAGATTTCCGATTATCTCTATCATTAGCATAGTTAGAATCCACATAACCAACTAACCTCACACCATTTGCAGATTTTGAGAATTTAAGACTTACCTCCATCGTACCCTTAAGGTACTTAAGAAGCCACTTCAAAGCCTCCCAATGAGGCATACCTGGATTAGACATATATCTACTCAAGCAACTAACAGAATAAGCAATATCAAGTCTAGTGCTTACCGTGAGATACATCACAGATCCGATTGTGTTGGAATAGGGCACATCTTTCATCTCATCAATTCAGACTTAGTTTCGGGGGATTGAGTCTTTCTTAGCACAAAATGGGCAGCAAGAAGCACATTAACAGATTTAGAGGAAGACATGGAAAACTTACTCAAAACCTTATCAACATATAAAATCTGATTAAGCAAGAGAGTATGACTTTTTCCATCTCTTTCAATATTCATGCCTAAAATCTTCTTAGCATTACCAAGATTTTTCATGTCAAATTTATCACCAAGGCATTTTTGAACATGCTCAACAGTTTTAATGCAAGGACTAATAAGAAGCATGTCATCCACATATATGAGCAAGAAGAAAGGAGCAAATGCATCTTTCTTGAAGTAAAGACAACGATCAAACGAACTTCTTTTGAGTTTCAAAGACATCATGCATTCATCAAATTTCTTATTCCACTGTCTCGGTGATTGTTTCAATCCATACAAAGACTTATTAAGAAGACACACATGCTCAGGATATTTCGAATCAACAAAGCCATCAGGTTGTCTCATATAAATCTTTTCATCCAAATCACCATGCAAGAAAGCAGTTTTTACATCCATTTGTTTCAATTCCCAATCAAAATGAGCAACAAGAGCAATCATTATGCGCACAGTGGTAAATTTCACAATAGGAGCAAAGATTTCAGTGTAATCTATCCCCTCCTTTTGAGTAAAACCCTTAGCCACTAATCTAGCCTTAAATCTAGTACATTCAGTTTCATCTTTAATCTTGAATAACCACTTACAATCAACAACAGAGCAATGCTTAGGTTTAGAGACAAGATTCCAAGTTTTGTTAACATGCAAGGATTTCATTTCTTCTTTCATAGCATTTAACCACTCAACCAAATTTTTAGACTTTAAGGCTTCATTATACGATTTTGGCTTATTATTGCAAGACTCAAAAGCACTGAAAGCATGCGTATCAATGTAGAAATCATCAAGTTTAGAAGGTTGCCTAATGTTTCTCCTAGGTATGTCCCTAGCAAGCTGATAATCAATCAAATCAACATTTTCAGGCACATTTTCCACATATTCAAAGATAATTTCAAAGATTTACAAAGCAGCAAATCAACATTTTAAAGATGCAAATCACCATTTTCAAAGATGCAAATCAAAGATATTCAAAGATCGATAAACAGTAAGGGTGCTCCACCTCACTAGGAGGAGTCTCATTCTCATGTGAAGACACAGAAGCATGTAAACAAGGACATTCAGATTCATTAAAGATAACATCTCTACTGATAACAACTTTGAATCCACATTCATCTTTACACCAAAGTCTATAACCCTTCACACCTTCAGGATAACCTAGGAACACACACTTCTTAGACCTAGGTTCAAGTTTATCAATCTTTTGATGCACAAACGCAGCACAACCGAAAACTCTCAAGTTAGAATAGTCAATGCTTTTACCATAGAGCACATTTTCAGGGCATTTACCTTTCAAGGGAGCGGATGGAGACCTATTGATAAGATAATAAAAGAAGATCTGTTGCCTCACCCCCTAATTTTTAGAAAGACCTGAGGCAGCTAGCATGCACCTAACCTTATCAATCAAAGTTTTGTTCATCCTTTCAGCAACCCCATTCTGTTGGGGCGTGTAAGGAACAAATTTATGCCTTTTAATTCCATAATCAATACACAATTTATCCATCAAGTTGTTGCAAAACTCTAACTCATTATCAGTTCTAAGATTTTTTTAATCCTTTTTCCAGTTTGATTTTCAATCAGAATTTTCCAATCCTTGAACTTTTCAAACACATCAGATTTGTTTTTCATTAAGAAAACCCACACTTTCCTAGAAAAATCATCAATCACAGACAGAAAATACACATTTCCACCATGGGTGGGCACACTAGCAGGACCCCAAACATCAGCATGCAAGTATTCAAGAACATCAGTGCAAGAAGAGGGATTAGAGTAGGGGTTAACAGGAAATTTAACTTTATGCTGCTTTCCCAACACACATGAATCACAAAAAAGGTATGCATGACAATTTTTCATCACCAAAAACACCAGATTTATGCAGAATTTCCAACCCATTGTTACTCATGTGTCCTAGTCTTTTATGCCACAATTCAGTCTTGTCAACTTTGACAACATTCACATGATTAACACGAAAATCAGATTTGGTAAAGCACACATACAAGTTATTTCTTTTAACAGCTTTGAAAAGAACCAAAGAACCCTTCAATATTTTCATGCAACCTTTACCCCATCTACCCTCACAACCTTCATCTTCTAATGCAGCACAAGAAATCAAATTGTTGCACAAGTCAGGAACATGTCTTACATTTTTCAAAGTGACAACAACACCAGAGTCAAGCATCATGCAAACATCACCAATTCCAGCAATATGGCATTTTTTTCTCATTAGCCATAGAAACAGAACCATACTTCACTTCTTTATATGATGAAAACAATTTTTTAAACGGAGACATGTGGAAAGTACAACCCGAGTCAATTAGCTATTCATTTTCACATAAAGCAGTAGAATGCACATAATTCACACATGGTTCATCACACACTTCAGTCACCATATAAATCACACCATCATGAGTAGAACTAGAAGCATTATTAGCTTGACCTTGCTCTTCCTGTTGTTTTTTCTTAGGTTTAGTGCACTCTTTGTAATAGTGACCAGATTCACCACAATTATAGCACTTCCTATTCCTAGACTTAGACCTATGATTTCCATTAGACTTCTTTTTTCCATCATTATTCTGATTATCATGTTTCTTGTTGTGAGATCTACTAGAAGTCCTTCCCCTAACATGCATAACTAATTCAGAATTTTTACTACCCTTCCCATTGTGTTTTAAATCATGCTCCTTACTCTTAAGACCATTAACCACAGTTTCAAGAGTGACATTATCCCTCCCATACTTAATAGCAGACTTGACATCATTATAAGTATCAGGTATAGCATTTAATAAAGACAATAGGAGTATAGTCATCAATGTGTTTATCACCCGTTTGCTTAATATCTTGAACAAGTTTAGTAAAAACATCAAGATTCTCATCAATATCTTTGTGCAAATCAAGTTTAAACCGGAAAAACTTCTCAAGCAAAAACAATTTACTAGGCAAAGAATTTTCAGTGTATAATTCTTCCAACTTTTCCCAAAGTTCTTTCGCAGAATCCATAATTCCAACCTTTCTTAACACAGAATCAGACAAATTCAAGATGATTGAAGATAAAGCAAACTCATTCATTTCAATTTTCTTGTCCTCGGCCAAGAGCTAAAGATAAGAGTGATCAATGGCTTTGTAAACACGTTATTGGATCAAGATGCATTTCATTTTCTGTTTCCATATACTGAAATCACCTTTACCATTAAAAGGGGCCAACACAAATGAAGTAGTTGTTGTAGCCATTTGGTTTACAAAGCTTTGAACACATTAGTCAAAGACAAACTCACACTACACACACAAAGATGCAGAAAAACAACAAGTAGCAAGCGGAAGCAGGCACTACCACAGGTCACAAGAACATCAAGACCACATAACAAGGAGATAAAACAAGCAAATAGATTTCAAGTTTACAAACCTAAAACTACAAAGAGACATAATTCCTAACCTAAAACCGCGACAAGCGGCTATCTCATCAAAATAAATGAAAGAGGATAAAAGTCAATTTACCAGAGCGAGACCCTAGGTAAGGGTCTCAATACGCCAAACAAACAGCAAGTATTTCAAGGGTCAAGCAAACGTTGAACCTTACCACTTAAATCTCCCACCAGAAACTAGAAAAATAAGGCTGAAATATTTCTGTAAAAATTTCTTAAACACAATTTGTCAAACCCAAAAAACAGAGACATGTTAGCTAGACAAATAATAAGAAAAGAGAAAGAAAAATAAAAAAAAAGAAAATAAATAAAGAAAAAAATGGCGTAAAATTCTGCCTGTTCACTCACCTCACTTACCAGACGGGCAAGGGAGGCAGAGGCGCTGAATCGGGCGCAGGCGGCGTTACTTTCTCCAAACAAGCGTTCTGGCTTGCGGCGATGCTTCACGTGGTCGGGCGGGCGGCCTTTGTGAAAAGCGACGAATGGCACAAAGCGGCCGTTTTTTTGTGAATGGCGCGGGTGACAAATAGCGAAGCTTTTACAAGGCGCTTAGGCTTCTTAAACGACGCGGTGCGAGCTTCGCGAGCACGGGCGTTTGCTGCGGAACCCAGGCGGCAGCGGTTTCAAGAACCTGAAGCGGCAAATCCGGAGGAACGGCGGACTTCCAACCGCTCGATGCCCTTTGTTGGGTCTTCTTCCGCTCCTATTATGCACACCGAGGGACACGGGCTCAGTTTCACGATTTGGAGAGCGGAATGAACGGCAAAGAGGGAAGGCTCAAAGATCCACTAAGCATTCGGAAGCATTTGTTGGTCCCGGTAAACGAAGTCTTACACGTGTATGGGGGGAATACACGTGTTCAGGTGTTTTAAAACTTTTCTTTTCTCGAGGTCACTTTGGGTGGGTTGTCTCAAGATTTGGTCTGAGAAGCACAAATCACTCTCGAGTCAAAGTCTATCGGAGACGGTGATCCCGAAGTTGCTTTGAAACCTCGATAATCCCAACCGAGTCCGAGTTTTAGAGATCCTGAGTTGCTTGGATCGGATAACTAACTTTATTGAACCCTCGTAAGAGTAAGTTCGGTTTGGTAACTATCATTCTAGCTACTTTCGGATGTCTTGGAATGGTTGGCCCTTTAGTTTATACTCGTTTTAAGCTTTCTTTGAAAACCTTCCTTTGAATGGAATAGTGATTAATTTTGTGATTCAATTTATATGCAACTTTAGTGGATTGATTCCAGTGAAATATCGGTGAAAATATGCTTTGATTTAAGTCAATGCAGCAGTTAAGCCAAGGATAAAAGCGATAAACAACACGACAATTTATAGTGGTTCGGAGACTCAAGCTCCTATGTCCTCTCTCGATCTCTTCGGAGAAATTCACTAATCACTTCCTTGAGCTTTCTGACTACCTCGCGTAGTTTACTTACTCAACTCGGCCCTGAGCTTTCTGACTACTCCACGTAGTTTACTTACTCAACCCGACCTTGAGCTTTCTGACTACCTCCATAGTTTACTTACTCAAACACAAACAAGCTTTCGGACTACCTCACAGAGCTTACTAACTTCACCTCTAGAGCTTTCTGACTACTCCGCGTAGTTTACTAACTCTTTACAACTCTTCTCACCAACAATCACACTCAAACTACCTTCTAGGGTTTGGGGTTTCTTGGTTGGTTTCCAACTAGGATGAGATATCCTTTACAATAAAGTACAATGCAAAGGCTAGGATATTTCGACTAAGCTTTGGATATATCTTATCAAGCTAGGCTTAGTGGAATGAGCTCTCTTCGATTTAAAAGCACTTGGGAAATTCTAAGTTTTTCGAGTGCTTTAACTTTGCGATAATAAGTTTGAGCTCTTTAGTTGCTTACAAATTTCCCGTAACCTTACAATGTAGAGGGTCACAAGTATTTATAGGCATACACCAAGGTCACTCTTGAAAAACTATCCGTTGGAGGAGATAGCTACGTGAGTTTCCTCTTATGGTGTGTGAGGAACGACTATATTTAGGGTTTGAAACTCCCTAACACGTTTTAGGCAATAGCCTTTCATGTAGCCGGTCTTCACTTTTTGCAGTCTGGAACTTTGTACTTCTGACATCTTTTTGACTGTCTCTGTCGATTGTCGTTATAGTGCAGTGTTGTCTTCTCTTTTGACTTTTGTCCCGATTAAAGGTAGACACCTTCAGCGGCTCTTTTGATTTACAAACTCGAGTTGATATAACCTTAACAACACTCGACTTAGTTCCTTTTATGCGCATTTGAATGTCTTGGCAAATATCTATTTTTCTAAGGAATCGCGATCTTACCGATATTGCATCCGCCGGATAGATATTCTCGATTGCCTCGGAACATTGAGGTTTATCTTGAGCATTTAGTACATCTTTGAGTCTTGATAATTCTTGTGCCGGTATTCTTGATCTTGATTCTTGATCTTACATCTTACTGCGTCTTGAGTCTTACGAGTCTTGGCGTCTACGAGTCTTGAGTCTTCTCGAGTCTTGGCGTCTTACGAGTCTTGAGTCTTACGAGTCTTCACGAGATATCTTGACCGATATCTTGAGTCTTCATCTTTGAGTCTTGATTCCTCGATTTCATCTTGAGTCTTGATATCTCGGTTTCAAGACCGAGTCTTGATATCTTAGTTTCTTTATCGAGTCTTGAAACTTTAGTTTCATGAAACCGGTTTCTTTGAAACATATCTTGAGTTCTTCGTAATCTTGAGATCTTAACGATCTATATCTGGCGACTATACATTTTGCAGATATCATCCTGAATACTCTAAAACTGAATCCTGACTCAACTTATCAAGATTGTCCTGAACATGTCATACTCAGGGGTTTTGGGATCTAATCAAAATCATATATCTTTATTAAATTCATCTCCCAACAATTTCCCCCTTTTTGATGATGCCAAAACCTATCTTGTTACAACCATACAACCTAAACTCAGGTTTCAGTTTATCCTATTACAAGATTGGTTATGTCTCCAAAAATTTCCTGAACAGAGAATCTCCCAACAATTTCTTAAGTAGAGAATCTCCTAACAATTATTTATTCAACAATTTCTTCAGTAATGAATCTCTCAAAGGATTCATCACCGAATACTTAATAAACAATTTCCCCCATAAACAATTAATTCAGAGACATCATTCAGCATATCAAAAGTAAAAGACATGTAAATAAGATAATGAGATATTATCTTTTGAGCATAAATGATAAATTTTCATTGATGATAGGTAGACTGTTACAGGTTACAATGAAACTTTATCTGAACAAAATCAAAAAGACAAAAATATAAAAGGTTACATAAATCTTACGAAGTCTTCATCTTACATTCTTGATTCGGCTCTTGATTCGGTTCTTCACTACCGCTCTTCAATCTCATCAGCAGGGACTTCTAGGTCGAACATTCTGTAGTATCTTCTCTTCAGCGCATCTCTTTCCTTGATGATATCTCGGATTTTTCTGTCGAGACCTAAGCGGCAAAGATCTTGAGATATTTCCCGAGAAATGGCTTTCTCATTCACACGACCATTCTCGAGCATAGGAGGAGGGTACACATATGGACGGGGCGGTTATTGCACCTTTCCTTCATCCGCAAAGATTTATCCAACTCTGAAGGTACTGCCGGATAGAAGGTTAGGAGATAATCAATGAAAACCTCATTCGGATCCGAGCTCTCCCTCTCCACTCTCTCGAAAGCACATCATAGTAAAACCAAAAGGTTCTCTTTATCTCTTCCCAACATCGTTGTCTTTGGATAGGCATCCATTTGTCAGCGTCGGCCCATTTTGTCTTTAGTGCTCCCTCTCCTCTTGCTTGCGAACCTTCGAACCCACTCCTTCTTTTACGCTCTTCTTGACCTTCTTCGATCTTTGGTACACCGAAATAAAGCGTTAGTTTTTCTTCGCATTCGATCTGGAGTGTTTTGAGCATTCCTTGTGTTGAAGACTTTCTTCTTAGGCTCGAGACTCAGAATCTTGATTACCCCAATATCGAACTTCCTACGGGTGGCTTAAAGCCTTTGCCGCGCTTGCTCTCGGGTTCAACAATGCTCAAGGCTTTCCTCTTCATAAGCAATTAATTGAAGACTGGCTTGTTCCAACCTTAGCTCTATCCTTTCGGTTTCTCTCATGACTTCAAGCATGGTTTCTCGAAACACGAGTGTAGATCGGCTTCTCCACCTTACGGAACTTGAACTTCTCATTAAGCCGACATCCTTCAAGGCTTTAGATAGGTTATTCATTTCGGCTTCCTTTTGCCTTTTTTCTCAAAGTATGTGCAATAACTTCCCGAGGTCTTTCTTTGGCCTTTCCCCTTCTTGGCACCGTAATTTGGAAGGAGTCTAGAGAGTGTTGTGTCCATATGGTATTGCTCTTTTGCTTACACAAGTAGCACCTCTCACCGCTAACCGATCCTGTTCATCTTCTAGCCTCCCCGAGGTGGTTCTTTGCCCGAAGAGAATTCTTAGAAAGATGGGCATGGCCCGGCGGAGAGAGCATCTTTAAACATCTCTGTCATCTTGGTCATGAGCATTAAACTCATTTCCTCGGCAAGAGACTTGATCGATTGCCGTTCTTCTCTGCCAATTTCACCTCTAGAAACTTCGTTTCTCTCGGTGCTTACATTTAAGTTCATTTTCGGCTCGGCCTTGACTCCTCCAAACTTCTCATTAAATTTTGTCTTCCATGGAGGTCATCTTTGAGGTCGAGTGTCTTGAAGTTGCACCATTTCGAAGATGAACTTCAGATTCTCCATCTTCGAGATTGGGCGGCCAATGTCTCTTCCATCCGAAAGTGATCTTGTTCAATATTGGCTCAACCTTCTCAAGCTTCTCCACTATGGGAGTGAGGTCGATCTCAGGACATTTTGCACCCAATGCTTTGATTGATCATCTGGGGTTGGACACCTGACGAGGGTCGGATGCACTTTTGAGCATCGACTTCATCCCGAGCTCCGATCTCTGGCGAGCCTCGACCGTACATCGGACAATTGAGTTAAAGATAGAAACAAAATAACTTTGGCATAATTGTTAATAGTGCCAAAATGTACGAATAGTGCTAAACCGAGGTTGAATGATTTCGGGTTGATGTCGGCCTTTCCTTCTCATGCGAGGCTGATCCTCGGCATCTCACTGTTGGTCCCCATCTTGAGATTTGTCTCTGTTGCTGGGGCACCAACCCGGTAGCTCTCTCTCGGCGATCTTCTTCGAACTAGCTCATCAAAATCGGGAATTTTTCATCTGAGCTTTGTCTTTCTAAATCCGAGAATTCGGTGAGAAAAATGTCTCCTCGTTCCACCGATCTTCCCCTCTGAAAGCAATGTTAAGCATCTCCGGAAGAGTCGATTGAGGATGAAAACCGTCGACCTTAATCGAAGAAGATATCTTCTGAATCGGTATGAGTTTGAGCTCGAGAATGCTGATCGAGGATGAACCATTCCCCTTGCTCCACTCCGGTTTCTTGACCGCCGCTTCTTCAATCTCGGGCTTTACGGTTCGGTCGAAGCAAACGGTGAAGGATCAAAAGTAGATCTTTCTCGGGAGCTCATCAATAACAAAATTTGCTCCACGAGTCTCGGCTGACATCGAATGTTGTCTTGGTCGAGGTCCTCGGTTTACATCTGAGTAGGTTCGGAACTGGTGGCGTCCTCGGATTGACTCGAAGAGTTAGCTCTCTTTGTCTGGCCAAGACATCTTTGGTAGGAATTTCGAGGTCCGAGCTCCTTTAAAATTTCGAGAGAAATTTTATCCGAAGCTGAGCGATGTCTCAAGCACCTCGGAAGAAGACCTTCTCGATCAGTCTGTGCCTTAGAGATAACTGAGCGAAGACTTCAATGGCGATTTCTGGCGGTTTGGCTCTCGGGTTGAATCTCTTGGAATTTTCACCCATCTTCATCGGTGAGAACCACCATTCTTTTGCGCTTGGGAGCGAGGGTTTTCTTCTTTAATTTCTCACCCTGCTCTTTCTTGGCCTCCAACAAAACCTTCCCCCTGGTTTGTTGAGTTGGCTTGACGGCCGGTAACTTGGTGATTCTCTTTCTTTTTTTTTCTTTTCTTTTTATAGTCCTCTTCGACAATGGGCTTGAAGAGCACCTTGGACTTAGAGAATGGGGTCGAATTGGCAAAGATGTCCTCCTCCTCTCTGCACATCTCCAAAATAAATGCTATTTTGGTGGCATGGTGGATCTTGCCTTTGATCGAGATAGCCCCGTCAACCTGTTTTATGACCTTGGCTTGCTCACTCACCATTTGAATCAAGAATTTGAGCCAGTTGAAGTCGGTGGTGGGTGAAGCCTCGATCGCCGCCATTAATTGGAGCTTCGGGGTACTAATCTGCTCAAAACTCCCCGAATGACTCATGATGCATTTGCTCACAATATCCAACAAAACTCTATATTGTGGCTTCAAATGCCTCTTATGCAGTGTAGCCTCAAATTTTACAGGATTCTCAGCAATCCTATCTAAATACTCCTGCTCTCTACCCAACATATACACAGCAGGATCCTCTCCTCTATCACAAAGCTCAAAAACATCGTTTAAATTTTTTGGAATTATATACAATTCCCTTTCAAAGTCGATGTATTTAGACGAGTGTTCTAAATATGATACAGTAATCTCAGAATGTATACCATCCTCTTCATCTATTTTCAGATTACAGATGAACCCGATTACCTCTTTCGCGTATTCTTGGTCCCATTAAACTGCGGCGAGATTGGTGAGCTTGGCCAAACGGATCAAATGGAGAGCCTCCTCTTCTGGTTTAGAGTTGGTTGTGCTATCGAGCGAGACAACGAACTCGTACCAAGGTTTATTGGTTTCGACTAATTTGTCAAAAACGGTTGGAGCCATTTGAGATTTGAAGATTTGAAGATTTAGGGTTTAGGTTTTCTGGGCAAAGGGGATTTTCTTGCAGAGGATTTTGGGGCTTGAATGGCTTCTTGAGGAATATATAGTTTCGAGATCGTGGGAATTCGCGTTGGTTAGGTGAAAAGGAACGGTTGAGATTAATCGCCGATTAGTCGGGTATGCGAACGATCGATCTTAGAAAAGTAAGCCGCCAATTTATCCTTATTGGTCATTAAATGTAACAGAGTATTAAATGATATTGACCTTCTTCGAATTTCAAAAGATCCCAAAAAAACATTCCTTAGGTGTTTTGTATTTATTGCAAATGATTACTGAGCTTCACTTAAGCAATAAATGAGTCGCATGAGTCATTACTTCTTCAGACTAATTTCCCTCTATCAGTCTTACTGAGTATTGAACTTGATAAAATGTCGATTATATCTTTCGAGTATTGAATGGGTTCAAGATAACAATCGAGTCTCGACCTTCAAGAAATCTGAGTTTCGAGACTCGATTCAATATTTCCATTTTATCCCGAGTTTCTCAAGAGAAATCGAGAAAACTTCATGCATCCGAAAACCTTCATTTTTTTCAGATTTTACTCTATACACCTGGATCTAACATCCCTAATTCAACTGAAAGTTCTTGAAATCTTGATTCAGCCAAAGGTTTAGTCAAGACATCTCTCTGCTTATCAGTATGAATTTTCTCCATCCTTATGTCCTTTTTCTCGACATGATCTCCGATGAAGTGATGTCCGATATCCACATGCTTGCATCCGTGTGCAACACCGGATTTTTGTGAAATAGCAATGGCACTATTATTGTCACAAAATATTGGTACTTCATTGGCTACAACTTTATAATCCCTTAATTGTTGTCCGAGCCAAAAGAATTCGAGCACGCAAGACTTCCTACTGACCATGTATTCAAACTTCAAGAGTAATCTTTGGTTGCTACCGAGGTCATGCTTTTTTCGAAAACCAAGATATCACTTACTTCCTAGAAATTGACAAGTTTTCGTAGTGGACTTCTGTCATTCGATCAAGAACCTCCATAATCAAGATCCGAGTAAACCGGTTAATTCAAGGTTATCATCATTTGGATACCATAATCCTCTATTCATCGTGCCCTTAAGATACTTCAAGATCTTTTTGGCGACCTCCATGTGACTAAAGCCTTAGGATTAGCTTGGTATTTGCACATATCCCAACAAAGAAATGTTATATCCGCCTACTTGTCGTGAGATAGAGCAATGATCCAATGATTCTTTATAATCGAGATGACTCACCGATTTGCCTTCGTAATCGAGGATCCATCTTGTAGTTAGTATTCATAGGAATTCTAATCAGACAAGTAATCTGTACACCATATTTGGCAATCGGATCTACGTGTGTACTTTGCCCGGTTGATGAATATTCCTTCCTTTGATTGTTTCACTTGAAGACCTAGAAAGAAATTCATCTCTCCCATCATTGACATCTCAAACTTGCCTTTCATCGGTGTTGAAAACTTTTCACACACGGTGATGGTTTGGAGATCCAAAATGATGTCATCAACATATATTTGAACTAGTAAGATATATTCCCCATCTTCTATCCTCGAACAGAGTTCTATCAACAATCCCCTTTGACAAAACCATGGTCAAGAAGGCGAGAAAGAGTATCATACCATGCTCGGTGCTTGCTTAAGACCATACAAAGCTTTTCCGAGCTCAGAACTTGGTCATTCTTTTGAAACCGGAGGTTGTTCCACATAAACCTCTTCTTTTAAGCACTGTAGAGAAATGCACTTTTTCACATCCATTTGATAGATGTGAACTTCATGTGGGCAAAGATATGCAAGAAACAACTGATGGCTTCTAGTCTTCCAACCGGTGCAAAGGTTTCATCATAATCCAAGCCTTCTTCTTGGGAATAACCTTGTACAACTAGTCTTGCCTTGTTTCTTACAATGTTGTTGTTTTCATCTCTTTTATTCTTAAATACCCACTTGGTTCCAATGACATTGTGCCTTTCAGGTCTATCTACTAGCTCCCATACTTCATTCCTTGAGAATTGATTCAAATTTCATCTTGCATAAAGAAGAATCCAATGAGAATCTTGTAGAGAGCTTCACCAATCTCAAAGGGTTCTTTCTCTGATAGGAAGCAGCAGAATAGTGCACTCTCACCATGGAACCTTCTTGTTTTGACACCTTCAGTTAGATCACCCACAATCTGACTTGTAGGATGACTATCTAACCATTTCCTTCTTGATGTTCCCCCTTCAATAGTATCCTCAACATTTGAAATGTTAGGTTCAGTTAATTCAGTAAACTCAGGGAACAACAGAAAAGGAGAAAGGGAATCATCTTCCTCAGGGGAAATTCTATTCAGAACATTGTCAGAGACATTCGTTCCTGTTGGGAAATTTATAGTTTTGATAAAAGTTCCAAAAACACATGTAATAGGACCAGTCAGACCTGTTAGCTGACTGATGTTTATATTACCGTTTATAGAATACCAGTTGATAATTACAGTATAGAACAACTGATGCAATAGATATGTCACATATTGAGGGGGAACCTCAATATGTATAGGTCAGATCTGAAGATTCAAAGAATAGTTGATATCCGACAGGCCAGAATGCAAGAGAAGAACAGAAGATCAGATCGATCTGATCAAGTCAGATATCGCAGCTGAAGTCATGAAGCTCAAACTCAGAATACTTGAAGATCAGATGACTTCCAGAAGATCAGACCAGAAGACCTACATCAGCCGAGTCTGCTAGTTGAAGTTAAGTCAACCGGCACCAGAAGACTCCATCGTAGACCGATCGCTTTTGATCGATCAAAGTCACCACCGTGAAAACCGATGTTTCACCTAATCATACGTCGATGATCCGAACAAGAAGAATGTCAACCTTAGTTGGAAGAACAACACCGAAAAAGTCGCGCTCGTTAACCAATAAGAACAAGACACGTATGATCGGAGCCGACAATTACGGATTTGATGTCGCTTCTAACGGCTATATAAAATACAAGTTCACGCTTTCGGCCATGCCGCGATTCTCAAGACGTCACATCAATCCTGCAAACCTACCAAAAATAGCCTAAAATTCAAATTGCTCTCCAACGGCTCTTTGATTTCAAGGTCTATAAATATGGGATCACACTTCAGAGTGAAGACACGTAAACACTGAACAATCAAGAAGCTCAAACAATTATCGATTTCCACCTAAGAACACGATCAAGAAGATTATTTTATTAAGTGTTCATCCCATAAGTTCTTAGATAGAAATCTTTTCATCTAAACCGACAGCTATCTTAAACACTAGAAAAGATTTCATAGTTGGAACCAAAACAATCTTATCCAAACCCAAAGTCAAGGGTTAAGTTGTTTAGCAAGATTTCGCATAGGGTTTCTAGTTCCGATTTCGGGATCGGTTGAGTGAGAACTCCTTAAATATCCTGTCGATTGTACTATGTTGGACTAACACATAATACTAAGTCCAGTTGGTTAAGTTGGTGCCCCTTTTTGTGATAGGGAAGAGTGGACGTGGGGACCGGTTTGTCCGAACCACTATAAATCTTGTGTGCCTTTACCGCTTTGATTAATGTCTACACAATTGCACACAACCTTTAAAGCGCATACATATTCTAAGTTGAGATCATTTAGCACCAAGCTTCGATTCGATCAAGCTTGACACTTCAAATACCAACCGGGTTATAAGACTAACTTTGGAATGGATTTATAAAACCGGTTTTTCACGGGTAAAACTTAAGCTTCCGACACATCAATTAAACCGATAGTTATGGAACCGACCGCCTTCAGCGATTAGTAAGTTGGTTATCCCAAATCGATTCACTTCAGACTCGATCAAAGTTAACCGCCATCACACCGATCAAGACAAAAGTTTTTAAGTCTATTCACCCTCCCCTCTAGACTTCGCCTCACAAAACTCTCGTTCGGGACCTACAAGTGGTATCGAGAGCGGTTGGTTCTCTTGCACCATCATTTGTCTTCACAGATCATCGATTCTTGAGGAAGAATCTTTGTGGTCAATCGAATCGATCTTGAAAAACCTTCTTAAAAACTCATTCATTTTCCAAAATCACTCAAAGATGGATAACACCTCAGGTATGTATCATGATCTGCCGAAGTTCTCAATCGATGAGTATGCAGATTGGGCCATATATATGTCCAACCATCTAGGTTCGATTAGTGGCAGAATGATGGAAGTCATCGAAAGAGGACCCATCATCATATATTACGACAACCCTGCAGTTGGAGGAGATCCAGACTTTGCCCCGGGAAGTCTTGTACGTAAAAGCCCAGCCTTGATGGATGCAGAGGAAAGGAAACTGCATACTCTAGATACTATCGCAAGGCATATTATCATGAAAACAATGGATAAGGTCACCAAGGAAAAGGTTAAATATCTCAAACCGAAAGCAATGTGGGATACTCTAAATGAAATATGCGAGGGAAATGACCAGATAAAAGGCTTACTGATTCGCAGTTTAACCGGTGAAGTTCGAAAAATCAAGATGTCGCCAACAAAAACCATCAACGAACTCGATGGAAGGATTACAATGTCAATAAACAAGCTTCGAGAACGTGGTAAAGAGATGTCTGATAAAGATATCAACTACAAAATTTTAAGGTCTCTCACCAAGAAATGGGACATGAAGGTCACGGTAATCAAGGATTGCCAAGACATTTCAAAAATGAAGCCAAGTAGCTTGTTCTTGAGCCTTAAAGCTCACGAGTTTGGATTTAATTGAGAGAGGACAAGAAGATGAAGATGAGGTGCCCGCCGGAAGCCTCAACTTCCAAATCGGGATTGCTTTTAAGGCAACCAGCAGCAGATTGAAGACCAATGAACCCATTGGAAACATCATAAGTCAGGCAGAACAAATCACTCTCCTTACCAGGAAACTAGAAAAATCAAATACTCAACTGGGTAAGTATCAAAGATTCTATAAAGATTATCAACATAGCCGAGGAAGAGATAGGAGATCGCATAAATGATCTCCGAAGAAGAAAGATCCGATGATCGGAGAGATCACAGAGATGAAAGGAAAATAGATAATCTAAATGATGAGAGAAGAGATAACCAATCGATGTAAGAAGCTCGGGACTACTATCAGAAAGGAAAGTCACTTGATAGATCATACAGACGGAGTGATTCACCGGAAGAAAAGGTTCCGTGGATCAAGGAGCGTGTTTCAACCGTGAGAAGCCAGTCACTACAAAAAGCAGATCGCCTGCACCGACGCCAAGAGAAAGGGAAGAAAAGAAGAATCGTAAGAGAGCAACCAAGACAGTGGGACGTAAAAGCTATGGTTGCCGACACGTCAGAATCGACGATTCAGATTCCGCCTCCGAGGATTCGGATACTCCTCTGTCAGAGAAGATTTATGTCCGATCGACAAGCCAGCCATTGACTTCTATGGAAATGAAGATCGATATTCTCTTCGGATGATGATGAGATCTCGCCTCGATGGCCAAGGAGGACCAACCGAGGTAATCTCCAAACTCGCTTTTGTTCGCTTTTACACCGCTATCATTAGCACACCGGCCGGGAGATTGACTGCAGCTTTACTCGAGCAATTGCTTGAGGATCTCTCCAATGCAAAGAGACACTTATGCTATAGTGGAAGTTTGAAAATGACAAGCCGAGGACCGTAAATAATCACTTTGCTAAAGAGAATGATCTCAAGAAAGCCTCGAACTTAAATCTTTGAAACCGCCGTATGCAATCAAGAATTTAAAATTCGGAAGTTAAAACTTCGATCAGAGAAGCGAGATCAAAGATCACCGGCAATTAACAAACAAAGAAGTTCGATGACTTCAAAATCCCGCAAGCAAAATCGATGAGCTATTAAAAAGCATGAAAGTCTAAAATCATCCGAGGATAATCTGCGTAAGAAAATCGAGGTTTTCACAAAATCATCTAAAACCGTTCAAGACATGAACACTGTTGAACAACAACGATTAACAAGAAGGACTTGGGTATGAGAACCCTTCCACATCCTCAAAAGCCCCTACCGATTCATCTAACAAAGGTGTAATCAGACGAGTTTCTGACAAAGATACACCGAAAGCCAAACATGTATCTAATAAGGGAAAAAGACCGGTTGAGCAGGTAAGGCAGATGCCCAACCGTAAGGGGAACATAAATGGACCCTAATCGGTAAAAGCATCGTTAGGAATCAACGAAGAACCCGCTTGACGAAGAGACCTCAACTCGATCAACAGATCGTATCGAGAAAAGAAGACAACCCGTAAAGGAAGTCTAATCTGAGACCCAATCAAGGTCAGCTGCCTAATAAGCATGCTTAAGGTAAAATGCAAAAACCACCTATGCCAAAAAGATATGAATCTTTTGATGGTAGCAGTCGTACCTACCCCTATAATCAGAAATCTAGGGCTGTTGCACCTGAACCACACTGGATGAAAAAAAGACAAACAAAAAAGATAAATCCCAAGTCTTCTAAGTCATCCAAGGTTCACACTAATAATCATACTAATCAGAAAGCATATAAAGAGACGTATGATTATGTTGATAGATATGGGAGACAAATCAGGCCTTCCGATCTAACCGATCACAATAGAAGTGCTCGCTTGTATGGATCCCCAAAACTAATCCTAACCCTCGGGGACCCAATCCAAAAGGGTACCTAAAGCCCGATTTGGTCAGCAGGATCGCGTGGGTCCGCCAACAAAGCGAGGTGTGCAAGCAACTATCTGGTACATCGATAGTGGATGCTCAAGGCACACAACCGAAGCAAACATCTCCTCGGCTCTTACATAGAACGAAAAGGCCAGCGTGTACTCTTCGGTGATGATAACTTTGGTTATACCAAAGGATTCGGAACCTTAGAGAATGATGATGTACAAGTGCGGAGTCTCAGATGTCGAAGGTCCAAGCACAACCTTTTATCGGTTTCACAATTCTGACGACAATAGATTCGGTGTTGAGTTCTCGACCGACCAATGCACTATCAAGAATCGAGCCACTCAATGATTTTTTGCTAACTAGTTCAAGGAAAGGGACGATCTACGGTGATTGGAACAGTTGCCCAAGAAATGCATGCTCGATTGTCAAGAGTTCCAAAAGTAGAGTTGGCTCTCGCACAAAAGAATGAGCCATCCGATCTTTAAAACTCTTAATAAGATAGCAAGGATGTCTCTAGTGGAAGGACTTCCGAATGAAGTATTTTTCAAAGGATCGGACATGTCTTTGCATGTCGGAAGGGAAAACAGTCAAAGCTTCATTCAAGGGGAATTCCGGACCGGCATCCCAGAGTAATCTGCGGTGCTTCATATGGATCTATTTGGACCAGTTACACCAGTCAGTCTCAACGGACGCAAATATAATCTGGTAATCGTGGATGACTATTCCAAGTTTACCTGGGTTATATTCTTACATAAGAAGAATGAGACGACAACGAAGATACCCGAGCTGCTAAAAAGATTACAAAATGAGAAGGGTGTCGATTGTAGTAAAAAAAATCGACGATAAAGGTACATAATTTACGAACTATTTTATTATCGATTTTTGCTCTAAGTTTGGTATCTGAAGATGAAACATCACCGCAAGGACGCCACAATGTAATGGAGTAGCGAAGCGGAGAACATAACTCTCAAAGAAGTTGCTCGCACGATGTTAGCTGAACATGCAATACCAAGCCGTTTCTGGGCAGAAGTAATCAACACTGCATGCCATACTCAGAACGGATGTCTTTTGACTAAGGCTCACTACAAAACACCCTATGAACTGTGGAAGGGCAGAAAACCTCGTGTCTCTTTACTTCCATGTTTTTAGGTGTAAGTGTTTCATACACAACAATGGGGAAGAGTCGGTTGAAGACTTTTGAGGCCAAGTCGATGAGGGTATATTCTTAGGATATTCCTCATCTAGCAAGGCTTTCGGGGTTTACAATGCATTTAACCCTACTTGTGGAAGAAACACCCCATGTAGTCTTTGATGAAGCATCTTCCGAACAAGAGAAATCTACTACCTCGAACAAGTTGTACACCGATCAACCAAGACACGATGCTCGTAAAATGGATCACCTAACGATCAAGGAAAAAGAATCGTAAACCGTAATAAAGATACATTCCAGATTTATCTCGATTCACCGATCATTCAGATCCTAAGGTACTAAAAACTGCCGATGAAGAAGTTCGGTATAAATTTGAGAAAAGATCAACTAAACCATCCGATTCGTGGGGAACACTGAAGTTCCCATTTAACGACATCAAGACATGATGAGTCCAACATCACCGAGACATGTTCTTATCAAGTGGATCATAATTATGCACCACTCGATCACCGCTAGTAATGAACCTTTATCGAAAATGGATGATGTTCTCCAAACCGACGCAAATCGTCGAGCGAAGGACTCGGATAACCCCATCCAACCGATCCGATCACCCGGAGATAAAGTTAAAACTAGACATCAGTTGGTGAAAGTGCCATGTATTGTTTGTTATTTGTCTATGAAGGAACCAACAACAATAGAGAAGCTCTACAAGACGCAAGTGAATTCTAGCCATGCAGGGAGGAGTGGAGCAGTTCGAGAGAAATCAAGTTTGGGAACTGGTGGGACAGACCAAATCATCAAGACGTAATTGGCACGAAGTGGGTTTTCAAGAACAAGAGAGATGAGAAAAATGTCATCACGGAAATAAGGCAAGACTTGTTGCTAAAGGGGTATTCACAATCGGAAGGAATTGATTATGATGAGACCTTTGCACCCGATCGCTCGCTTAGAAGCCATTCGGTCAATTTTTCGCATATGCTTTCCACAGAGGGTTCACTGTGGTATCGGATGGACGAAAGAGTGCATTTTTTAAGCGGTACTAGCAGAGGAAGTTTATGTCAAACAACCTCCGTGCCAAAAAAAGAGCAACCAAGTGTACCGTTTAAGAAAAGCTCTTTATGGTTCAAACAAGCTCCTCGAGCTTGGTATGATACACTCTCTCGTTCTTGATAGCGATTGGGTTCACTAAAGGAACAAAGGGATGTAACCTTATTCGTAATAGAAGATGGAGAAGATATTTCGATGGTTCAGATCACGTGGATTTACATCATCTTCGGATCTCCCAACAAGAGTCTATGTGAAAGATTCAAAGAAACCGATGCAAGGAAATTCGAGATGTCCATGATGGGACAGATGAATTGAATTACTACGGGTCTCCAGGTGAAGCAAAGTGCGTAGGGATATTCATCTCGCCAAGCAAAAGTACACTAGGAATTTATTGGCTAAGTTTGGAGTTCAAAACTGCAAGGAAGCCAAAATTCCTATGATAACTGGATTCAAGATGGATCCAGATGAGGATGGTCAGAAAACAAATCAGAAAGAATATAGGGCTCTCATTGGATCTCTACTATACCTAGCTCGCCAAACAGACGGATATCACCTTTGCTTTAGGTGTATGTGATTTTTTTTAGCAAATCCAATGCAAAGCCACCTAGAAGCAGCTAAGCGGATTCTTAAGTATCTGAAGGGAACAGTAAATCTTGGTTTATTTTATCCATCAGATGATAATCTAGAGCTTAGTGGGTATTCTGATTCTGATTATGGAGGTTGCAAGATTGACAGAAAATCAACCTCGAGAACATGTCGGGGCTTTTTTAGGAAGTAAAGCGATCTCGCGGGTTTTCAAAAAAAGAGACATCGGCCATGACATCTACTATCAAGGTAATATATGGTCGCAGAAGTTGTTGCCCTAACCGCTCCAGCTTAGTCGGTCGGTGAGGGATTATAACATTGTAGCTAAAAATGTACTTATATTCGGATGATAATAGTCTTTATTGCAATCACTCGTAATCCTCGTTCTACATACAAGATGCAAGCATGTGGATGTCAGACACCATTTTATAAGAGATCATGTTGAAAAGAAGAATATCAGAATGGAAAAGATTCACACTGATTTACAGAAAGCTGATATTCTAACCAAGCCACTAGCTGAGATCAGATTTAGAGAATTGTGCAATGAGCTAGGGCTTCTTGATCTTGGAGAAAAAACACCTAAAATGCTTGATGGATTGTTCTCCAGAACCAGCTGGTTAAGAGACTAACCAGGTTGAAAGGAATCAGTTGAGTTTGGTATCTCAACTGATCAGAAGATCAGTCAAGGGACTGATATAAGAAATCGATCAGAATTACAAGTTATCAGATTAAAGGAACTGATCAGATTTAAGGTTTATCAGATTAAAGGAAACGCTCAGATTAAAGAATTATCTGATTAAATCAGTTGGGTTATTTTACATCTTTGTAAGTCGATTTAGCTGATATTCAACAAGCAAGATTCACAGATTAAAGCCTACAATCGCATAAGAAAGCAGAGAATTTACACAACAATGGAATAATATAACTTTTCATTGATAAAGACCCAAGGTCGACACATTACAAGTTACAAGTACAAAGGACCCGGAGGTCAGTACATAAGTCATAACCGAAAACCCTAAACCTATAACCCTAAACCCTCATCCTAACCCAAGAAGAGCGGGAGAGAGAGAGATTTTAAATTTGATGCTCTCATTTTCCCCCACTTAACAAGGGTGAGAGAGACTTTGAAATAATCCTAAAGCCGCTAGCTGAAGCTAAAACCAGTGGAGCGAGAGCGGCGTTGATAGGATTTCTAAGCCGAGAGCCCTTAGACCAAGTCAATGGACTCTCCGGTTTGTTAAATGGAGCACACGTACAAGAATTTGGTTCAAAGACCTTATGGGCACATGTGCTACATGAAAAAATAGAGTTGATATACGAAGATCAGCTGTTGTCTGATCAAGACCGTATATCAAACTCATGTTTTATATCAGACTGAGTCTATTGATGCTAGTTTCGTCATCTCGATAGACACACAAGGTGCATACGGTTAGGAGAAGTGTCTTTCGGGCCATGAAAGCCAATGAATCCGCCCGTGGTGGTAGAGAAGCTTGGCAACAATTGTATGTGAAATCTTTGATGACGATTTAAAAAAAGTGATAAGGGACACACATGGTTGATTTGAGAAGTGAAATCATTGAAAAAGGGTAAAGGTGTTTTTGGGAAGTTTCACCGAAATAAGGGTTCACCGTAATGCATGATTTTACAAAGAAGATAAGTATGGTGAATGGGTTATGTTGTGTAAAACATTGGTCCAATTTATAGAGGCCAAGCAAAGGGTGCAAATGCAAATTTGATTTCAAAAAGCCTTTTAGAGAAATTTGCATCACAAGGACAAATGTAGAAATCACGCGATCGATAATTGGATAAATTTACGGCGGATTGACATATCGAGATATACGCACGATAATTACGATGTCAAATCGCGCCAACTTAGGAATTGAGACTACTATTCTAGACTAAGTTTTGGCGGTAACACTTATCCCAAGAATTGGCTTGATCCGAGAAGAATCGATTAGGTCAACCAAAATCGATTACATACTTAAACCGATCGATAAGGAAGATCGGTTGAATTTGAAACCTCAACAAATCGATATATCACTATGAGAAAAGCGTAAATATAAGTTGAAGGGGGAACTTCAACCGATCGAGGAGGATCGAAGGAAATCGATTTAAAATGAAAACAGATCGGTTTGAAAAGAACACGGTTGGGAAATTATAAGGTTTAGGCGTAGAAAACTAAGATCAACAAGTGGAATCAACTTCAAGTGGTATTGACCGATTACTATATCACCAACCAGACACGCTTTTCTTTTCCTTGTTATTTGCTTATTTATCGGATCTTATCTTTTTTTTATTTGCTTTTACAGACGATTACCGTGGTGGACGTATTCCCCGCAAATCATTTAATGCGGACGTGGGGTACCTATATTAATTGCTACAAAATGCGCTTTTAAAATCCAAAAGGTTTTCAGACGTTGCTTTTTTCCCGACCATACGATCAAAACCGCTTTTAACTGGATCGTTTAATCTTTTCAAACGGTTGATCTTCCAAATCTTGTTTTTTCCTCCTCATCTTTATAAGATTCATCAAAAACCCTACCGAGTTTTCCCATTCACAAACTTGCGTTCTTTTTCCTCGAAAACTCTCCAGATTACTTCTCTGCGATTCAAAGTGTTTTTCTTAAGTTTCAAAATTATCTTCCGAAAAAGCGTAACTGTAATTTCGATTATTTGATGAATTTTCTTTTTTCCTTAAAATCCATTGATCTTAAAGATTTTGTCAATCGATGGTATCTCGTGTTATGCTTTATTGTTTCTTGGTTTCGCGATGTGTTTATCGATTACTAGGCACGTGTATAGGTCCGATAATCAATATATCATATCTCTATGTTTATGTACAATCTTAATCGAGTCTATCTTATTTGTAGATGGCCACTCACGGTATGGGTAAAATAATGTGCAATTATGCGAATCGGCATTAAAGATTGTCGATGACAAGTTAAATGCAGTTTGATATCACTTTCGGGATCCGGAATCAATGGAAGTGGAGCAAATTTCAAGAAAGGAGGTCTTGAGAAATATTAGACCGCTCATCGCAATCCGTGATGCAAAGATGAAGGCACTCAATTCCTAAGGAATTTAAGAGTGGATACGGACGCTTCCGGAGAAGAACTACTTTCGTCATCAAGCGGAGAAGAGATCTCGATCGATTTAACGCGGACATAACTCGTCTGTTCAGCTTGCCAAAAGGATGAATCTTGCCGCTCACTGAGGAGAATGAAGATGAGCCGATCGAAACGAACTCTTCGGAGAGAGGTCGACAAACATCGGACCACGTGTTTTGTCGCATAATGCTCAAGAGGAAATACCGATCGTTGTTCGACATATTGTCAAAAACAATCATGGGTATTGCGTTCAAATGATGCTCTTACATCCACAAACCTGATAAAGATGGTCGCAATAATTGATGAAGCCAAGAACATCAATTGACATGGGTTTCCTAAAGGCCATTCTACTCAAGAACATGAGAAATTTGGAGTTGATGAATGGAGGCAGTCTATCTCGAAGAAGAGGATCAACAATCTCAACAAGGTTGCGCTTATCCTAAAGGACAAAATGCCAAATGCCAAATGGGGACCGAGAATGGATGAAGTCCTACAAGTCTTTCCTCTCCACCACTTGACCATATTTGGACCACAGACGATGATACGCGCCCACCCCCAAAGGCGAAGAAGAGAAAGAGCAAGAAAGCAACCTCGTCTACACCAGATGCACCCAGAAAAAGAAAAAAAAAACCGGTGAAGGCCGGTGAGAAGAGGTCAAGAAGGCGAAGCAGCCTCCATGACTGCTTTCTAGAAGATGAGTCGATGAAGAAGGAGAGCCAGATCACCGATGCACCCACAAAAATCAGTGAAAAATCGACATAAAAGCTTTCTCAAAAAGAGCTCGCTAAAACATTTCGAGGAAGAAGCACGAGATGAACGATCTCTTTCTCCTCCAACTCGAAGTGATTCACCTTTCAGACTACCGCTCTTCGAGCATGTTTCTCCTTCTCTCCCACGCGCCTGAACACGAAACTACATCGATTCGCGAACTGTAAAGCACTATTGTGGAACCAGCGCTTTTGACTCCACTGCGAGAATTCTCGCAGTCGAGCCGATCAGCCAACTTCCGCCTACTCAAGCACCACCAGAACCCTCCACATCTCATCAACCGGAACGGGATGCATAACTCCCCGAGTCTAGATCATCAAAGACCATCACAGGAAAATGGTCGTAATGCAAATCGAACGAAATTGATGAGATGTATCGAGTAATCGGTCGCCCATCCCGCTATTAGAGAGGAAGTTATGGAGATCCTCACCGGAGAGATCTTCGATTAAAAAGCTTCAGATTTTATAATGATTATTGAGCAGGATGGGCGGTGCCGATGAGTTTGGCAGATTTTGATTTCGATATGAGGAAATCGCTAAAGTAGGATCACCAAATGAAATGATAACTGCCGAATATATCAAAGCTCGATCCTTTGGGAAGTGGGGTTAATCGATCAAGGCGAACCGGAGATCGGCCAAGAAGCTCCCCGGGCAGATCTTGCAATGAAGGATGCAGAGTCGCTTGGCGATAGTGGAATCGGGTGTCATAGTTCATGACCAACCACTGGAGGCACAAACAATCAAACAGATCAAGTGACGATACCATTCCTACATCTCACATCACCGTGATCAAACCGGGAGATCGATCATGTCTCAAAGATCTCCGAAAAGAAGAAGTTGAGGGAGTGATAGTCGATCGAGGCAGATTGGCCTCAAAGAAATAAATGATCAAAGGGAATTGGCTATTTCCCTGATTGAGGCAATCAAAGATCGCTTCCCAAATGTGACCACCGCGGTTCCGCTGAACTTATAAAGTCCGTCGATGACAAGTCGATTCAGGTGGATCAACAACAAGTTTTTTTCGATGCTCACTTTGAAAAGCTAGAATCGACAGAAGAGAAACTTGACAAACTGATTTTTACACTCTCATTGCCATGGAATCTGTCAAGATCGAAATGATCTCGAAGGTTCAACATCTATCTAACGCTCAAGTTCAAGGTTTATCTCATTGCAGATCTCAACAGGCGATATCGGTCGATTTTGGATCCTCGACTTCCACCTCTCACTCTCTTTTTGATCAAACCAAAAAGGGGAAGGACGGAGTGAGAAACCAACCGACATGATCGTAACAATGAAGACCTAATTCGACGGTTGAAGCCTATGGACAAAGACTAGACCATCTAGATCTCTTTGCTAACTGAAGTCTCTCGAAAAAGATGGAAAAGTCAAAGGCAAGAAAGTTAGGCTGCTGTGGGTTTGGGACATCACAACTGTACGACCCACTCGGACTAAGATAGTCACAAGAAACCTTTAGCAGACATGATCATCGATAAGGAATCGGCCGAGAAACCGCCCAAAGAACAGATTCTTCAAGAGGCCAAAAAAGCGAAGAAGAAAGAAGGGCAGATAAATTGACAGAGGCAGAAAATCTGAAGAAGAGATTCAGATTGAGAGCGAAGAAAGGAAAGGTTGGAAAAATGCATGCGTAACCTCAAACCGCCAAAGAAGAGTTGATGAGATCATTCCAAAAAACCGGCCGCGACATGCTAAGAGGTTTGAGGAATGGAATAAGATCGAAGTGAATGGCTTCGGATGCTTTTGTTCTTGATCTTGTTCCACGAGAAGAATCTGGGATGATGAATTCCTCAACCGGGTTAGAAAATAAATATCCGATTTTTCAAGTATCCGGAAAATGAGGCCAAACTTATCAATGTAAAAATATCTCGCCAAGAGTATGATCCGTTGGATTACTCGAAGAAGGAAGATGGCTCATTTGATGATGGCATTTCAGAGATTCTATTTTGACATCCCGAGCAAAACGCAAATAATCGATCCTCAAGCAGCAGACCAATGATGTCAAATGGAAACTATATCGATTTTCAACGTACCACAAGATCAAAGAGAGATGCGGAAGGATACAAGTTTAAAAAGAGTGAAGAATCGGAAGACTTCGAGGGATCATTTGTTTTTAAATTCAAACTTTTTCGATGTAACATGTAATCGACATATCTAATGAGAAAAGTTTATTTTTCGATCCTAAGACAAAATCTCATTGTCTTTCGATTATGTGCTTTTTATCGTTTCTATATTTATCAACTGTGTTCGGTTTCTCGGTGTTTTGGTTTTATCAAAAGGGGGAAATTGTTGGGAAATTTATAGTTTTGATAAAAGTTCGAAAACACATGTAATAGGACGGTCGGACTGTTAGGTCGACCGATGTTTATATTACCGATTTATAGAATACCGGTTGATAATTATTTGTATAGAACAACCGATGTAATAGATAGGTCACATATTGAGGGGAACCTCAATATGTATAGGTCGATCTCAAGATTCAAAGAATAGTGATATCCGGCGAGCCGGAATGCAAGAGAAGAACAGAAGATCGATCGATCCGATCAAGTCGATATCTCCTTATTTGAAGTCATGAAGCTCAAACTCGTAATACTTGAAGATTAGATGACTTCCAAGATCGACGGAAGACCTACATCACCGAGTCCGCTAGTTGAAGCTAAGTCAACCGGCACCGAAGACTTATCAGTAGACCGATCGGCCTTTTTGATCGGTCAAAATCACCAGTGAAAACCGATGTTTCACCTAATCATACGTCGATGATCCGAACAAGAAGAATGTCAACCTTAGTTGGAAGAACAAACTTTGAAAAGTCGCTCATAACCAATAAGAACAAGACACGTATGATCGGAGCCAAGCAATTACGGGATTTGATGTCGCCTTCTAACGGCTATAAAATACAAGTTCACGCTTTTCGGCCATGCCGATTTCTCAAGACGCCACATCAATCCTCGCAAACCTACCAAAAATAGCCGAAATTCAAATTGCTCTCCAACGGCTCTTTGATTTCAAGGTCTATAAATATGAGATCACACTTCTTGAGTGAAGACACGAAAACACGAACAATCAAGAAGCTCAAACAGGTTATCGATTTCGCAGACGAAGAACACGATCAAGAAGATTATTTTATTAAGTGTTCATCCCATAAGTTCTTAGCATAGAAATCTTTTCATCTAGCTGATAGGCTATCTTAAACACTAGAAAAGATTTCATAGTTGGAACCAAAACAATCTTATCCAAACCCAAAGTTAGGTTAAGTTGTTTAAAAAGATTTAGGACAGGTTTTAGATTTCGGGATCGGTTGAGTGAGAACTCCTTAAATATCTGTCGATTGTCTTTGTGTTGGACTAACACATAATACTAAGTCCAGTTGGTTAAGTTGGTGCCCCCTTGTGATAGGGAAGAGTGGACGTGGGACTGGGTTTGTCCGAACCACTATAAATCTTGTGTGCCTTTACCGCTTTGATTGACTGTCTACACAATTGCACACAACCTTTAAAGCGCATACATATTCTAAGTTGAGATCAACTAGCACCAAGCTTCTGATCTGATCAAGCTTGACACTTCAGTCAACTGGTTATAAGACTAACTTTGGAATCTAATTTATAAAAAACCGGTTTTTCACGGGTAAAACTTTAGCTTCCGCGACACATCGGTTAAACCGATAGTTATCGAATCGACCTGCCTTTCAGCGATTAGTAAGTTGGTTATATCCCCAAACCGATTCACTCGCACTCTGATCAAAGTTAATCGCCATCACACCCGATCTACATACAAAAAGTTTTCGGTCTATTCACCCTCCCTCTAGACTTACGCCCTCACAAAACCCGTTAAGGGACCCTACAGCCCCTTTGGTTGATAGATTCGAGAATTTGCCTCGGTGTGTGACCACATCTTCATTGGCATCACATACCGAGTCCGAATCGGTGTTTGTTCAGATTGGTCACCTTTGGTGTGTTGGCTTTCTGAGTCTCACCATCCCGAGTTCCATCCTCGAACTTCTTTATTCGAGTTTGAGTCACTCCAATCATAGATAGTGATCGACTTCTTCTTTTTCGTGTTCATTGGATGATTTGTCATTCTTTTTCGTGCTTAATCTGGTGATCCTCTTGGGGGTTCATCTGCAAGATCATGTTCTGTTTCTTCCGAACACAAGTAGATTCATCAAAAACAACATGAGGTGTTTCCTCCACAATAAGAGTCCTACTGGTTGTAAACTCGAAAGCTTTCTTGACTTCGGAATATCTTAAGAATATTCCTTCATCGACTTTTTACTATCAAATGTTTTCAATCGATCTTTACCATTATTGTGTATGAAACACTTGCAACCAAACACACAAAAGAAAGAAACAAGAGGCTTCCTTTCATTCCAAAGCTCATAAGGTGTTTTGCCTTGACTCTTGGTCAGCATGGATCTGTTCTGAGAGTAGCATGCAAAGTGTTGACAGCTCTTCACCCAAAACCTTTTAGGAATATAACCTTCAAATTTATCATTGTCCTTGCGAACTTCTTTCGTAGTCTTGTTTCTTCTTTCAAAGAACACCATTTTGTTGAGGGTCCTTGCGACTAATGTTTCATGAGTAATTCCATTTCTTCGCACAATAATCGATATGATATGATTTATAAATTCAGGTTCTTTGTCGGATCTAATTTTGACCACACTCAGATTTTTTTCTCAATAATCGAGCCTTTTCGATGAATTGGCAAACTTTATCTGAGTCTCTTTCTTACTGAGTAAGAATATGACCCAAGTATATCTTGAGTAGTCATCAACTACTACTAGTGTGCATTTCCTGCCATTGGTGCTTACCGGAGTTATTGGACCAAAGAGATCCATATGCAATAATCAAGTATTCTCTCAAGAGAAACATCTACTTTGCTTTTTAAATGATGCTCTAACTGTTTTCCTTTATGGCACGCATCACAAATATGTTCTTCTTCTTGAACACTTCATTGGGCAACCCTCTCACAAGAGCTAATCTTGCAAGCTTATTCAGGGGTTTTGAAATTCAAAGCGATTCATTCTTTTATGCCATAACCAATCGGGTATCTATGGAACTTTTAGCAACCAAACATGTATCTTTAGGAGTTGAACTCCAATCAAGAAGATACACATTTCCTTTTCTAGTACCGGTCAAGAATATTTTTACGTGTTGTATCATCTTTCACATAACATAAGTTCTTAGAGAACTCAACATTAAAACCTTTATCACGTAATTGGCTTATTGAAAGCAAGTTATGCTTCAATCCGGATACATATGAAACACCATGGATATGAATCGAGTCGATTTCCAAAGTTCCATATCCTTCACCGTCCTCGAGTTATCTCCAAAAGTGATCCGAGGGCCTCTTTGTTCAACATAGTCATTTGAGTATCTTCTTGAATCTGGCCATATGTCTTGAACATCCACCGTCAAGATACCATACATCGGGCTTTTTTTATCTCTTTCATCATTGCTATGTGATCTTTAATCGCCTTAGTGCCCTTGTTTTCCTCCGAAAAATAGATCAATTTTTAGGTACCCAATTTGTGTAGGGTCTGCAAGGTTAGTCATACCTTTGGAATCAAATCTGCTGACAACTCTAATCACTTTAGAGTGGGTGATCATCTTCCATAAACATCTACATACACATTTACTACTCTGGGTGCCTTAGCGGTTTCACGTGTATGAGTCTTAGTTTTAGCATGAACATGGGCTTTTGAATTTTTCTTTGGTTGGGCCTTTTGTTCATTTGCTTTGGCTTGTGCGGTCGGTCTAAATCTTTGTTATTTCGGGTTACATGGGTCCCGAACGGGTTATGTGAGGCGTAAGTCTAGAGGGGAGGGTGAATAGACTTACGAAAAACTTTTCGCAGATCAGTGTGTGAGCGGATAGCCCGATCAGTCGAGAGTGAATCGATTTGGTCTCGATAACCAACTTCTTGAATGCCTGAATGCAGATCGGTTCGGTAACTATCGATTCGCGATGTGTCGGAAGCTTAAGTTTTACCCGTGTGAAAAACCGGTTTGTATAAATCGATTCCAAGTTTTATCTTTTTAATCGGATGACGAAAATATCGGTCCGTCGGATCGAAGCTTGGCGTTGTCGATCTTAACTTAGAATGTATGCGCTTTAAGATTATGCGATGTGAGAGCGATTAATCAAAAAAGAAAGGCACACAAGATTTATAGTGGTTCGGACAAACCGGTCCTACGTCCACTCTTCCCTTTCACAAGGGCACCAACTTAACCGACTTAACCGATCGGACTTAGTTTAGTGTGTTAGTCCAACACAAGACACCAACAGATGTTTTAAGAGTTCTCACTCAACCGATCCTTAAATCAAGACTAGAAACCCTAGATCGAATCTTGCTAAACAACTTATCCTAACTTGGGGTTTGGGTAAGATTGTTGAGGTTCCAACTATGAAATCTTTCCTTGCATGCTGACCTAAAAGCTAGATGAAAAGATTTCTTGCTAAGAACTTATGGGATGAACACAATATAGAATAAGCTTGTTGTTGTGTTCTTCGTATGAAATCGACTATAGTTTGAGCTTCTTGATTATGTTGTTTGTCAAGCATTTCCGTGTTTTCACTCTGAAGTGTGATCCCATATTTATAGACCTTGAGATCAAAGAGCCGTTGGAAGCAATTTGAATCTCGGGCTATTTTAGGTAAACTTGCAGGCTTGATGTGATGTCTTGAGGAGCGGCATGGCGAAAAGCGTGAATGTGTATTTTATAGCCGTTTGAGAGAGCAACATCGAATCATGAGTATCGGCTCTGTTCATACGTGTTTCTTCCTTATTGGATGGAAGACTTGCTTTGCGGTGTTGTTCCTCCAACTAAGGTTGGTATTCTTCTTGTTTAGATCGCGAGACGTATGATAAGATGAAACATCGTTTTTTCATCTTATGAGTCGATCCGATCGATCTGAATCGATCGATCTACCGATAAAGTCTTCTGGCGCTGTTGACTTAGCTTCAACCGGGTGACTCTACCGATGTAGGTCTTCCGGTCCGATCTTTCGGAAGTCATCCGATCTTTCTAGTATTCGAGGTTTGAGCTTCATGACTTCTACCGAGTTATCCGACTAGATCGATTCGATCCGATCTTAGATTCGTTTAACGTTCGCCGCTTGGGATATCGAACTTTCTTCTGATTCTTCAGATCTGACCTATACATATTGAGTTCCCCCTCAATATGTGACCTATCTATTACATCAGTTTTTCTATACAATCATTATCACCTGGTCTCCTATAGCAGTAATGTAAACATCGATCATTAATGTGTCCGATTGGTCCTATTACATGTGTTTTGGAACTTTCATCAAAACTATAAATTTCCCAACAATTTTCCCTTTTTGATGAAACCAAAACACCTGAGAAACCAAACAGTTGATAAGTATAGAACAGTTAAAGAGCAAGTAATCAGAAGACAAAGAGATTTTGTCTTGGGATCAGAAAAATAAACTTTTCATTAGATATGTTGATTACATGTTACATCAGAAAAGTTTTGAATTTAAAAGCAGCTGATCCCTAGACGTCTTCTGAATCTTCACTCCTTGGGCTTGTATCCTTCTGGCATTTCTCTTTGGTCTTGTGGAACGTTGAAAATCTGATAGAGTTTCCATTTGACATCAGTTGTCTGCACTTGATCAGTTATATGCGATTTGCTCAAGATGTCAAAGTAGAATCTCTCAAATGCCATCATTCAAACGAGCCATCCGCCTTCTTCGAGTATATTAACATATCATACTCTTGGCGAGATATCTTTACATTTATAAGCTTGGCCTCATTTTCCGTGATACTTGAAAGAAAGTCCGGATATTTATTCTCAGAACGATTGAGGAACTCATCATCCGGTGATTCTTCTTTTGGAACAAGATCAAGGACAAAGGCATCCGAAGCCATTCACTTCGATCTTATTCCATTCCTCAAACCTCTTAGCGTGTGCAAAGTAGCTTTTTGGTATGATCTCGTCGACTCTTTTTCGGTAATCGAGGTTTCCGTGCCGATTTTCGGTCAATCCTTTCTTAGCCCTTGATTTGAACTTGCATTTCAACCCTTCCGCTTTTGTGCCCGCTTTTTTACGCCCTTCTTTTTCTTCTTCACCATCCGCTCTTTGGACAATCTTACTAGCTCCTTCCTTATCACCAGATGTCGACTAATTTGGCTACGGTGACTTTCCGGTGCGAGTAATCGGGTCCAGATTTTGATGTCCCAAAGACCCGCAGCGACCTTTCTTGCAATTGAGCTTTGTCCATGGGCCTTATCTTCCGATGTGTCGGGTTGGTTTCTCGAGATCCTTCCCCTTTTTGGTTTGATCAAAAGCAAGATTGAGGTGGGGAAGTCGAGAGCCAAAGTTAATCGATAATGCTCGATTTAGATCATTAGCGAGATAAACACGAAGTTTGAGTTGTTAGATTACGAGCAGGTTGTGTCATTTCTGTCTTGGCGGTTTCCATTGTAGAGAGTGTCCAAATCATTTTGTCAAATTTCTCTTCGATAACTCGAGCCTTTTCTCGGTGAGCGTCGAAAAAAGAAGATTGATTTTGATCCTGTTTTTGACTTGTCATCAACTCGATTTTGTAAGCTCGCCAGATATGGTGGTCATGGATTGGGAGGCGATCTCGATTGCTTCGATTTGTTTGAGACTAATTTGTCTCTCGATCGCTTAGCACTCCTCAATCTCTTCTTTCGGGAGATCTTTGAGACAAGATCGATCTCTCCGAAGTTGATCGATGGTGATTTGAGATGTAGGAATTGGATCCATCACTTGATCGGAGGTTCGATTGTTTGTGCCTCCGGTGGTTGGTCGTGAACTCGCAGCACCGGTTCCACTTTCATCGGCCTTTCCTCGCATTTCTATTTTTGTCATTTTTCGAGCTTCTTGAGCGATCTCGACTTTTTCTTCTTCGGCAATTCCAACTTCACGTGGATCGAGCTTTCACAGATTTATCGATATGAGCTCAAATTTGGTGATCCCACTTTGGCGATTTTCTCATATCGAAGTCAAAATCTGCGAACTCATCCGCACCACCCATCTGATTCAACAAGTAAAATAAGATCGAGAAGCTTTTTAATCGAGATCTCTCGGTGAGATCTCCATGACTTCTTCTCTTATAGCGGGATGGGCGACCCGGTTGTGGATCGTCTCATCAATCTCGTTCAATTCTTAGTCGACCATTTTTCCAGTGATGGTCTTTGTTGATCCGGATCGTGAATTATCTGTCCGGATACGTTGGATGAGATGTGGAAGCTTCGGGTTGTGCTTGAGTCGGCGGAAGTTGTCGATTGGTTCGACCTGCAAGTGGTTACTGCTTTGTAGTGGCGGTTTGATATCGGTTCGGAGTTCATGAAAGGGTGAACTAGAAGGGAGTGACATGCTCGGTGACCTTTAGTCCGGCGGTGAATCATCTTGAGGTTGAGGAGAAGGAGATTTAACGGTTTGTGCTTCTACCTCGGATCGTTCCGGGCGAGCCCTCGGGTTGAGAAGCTTGCTCGTCGATTGTTTCTTTGTTCGCAAATGCGTCGTTACGCGCGCTTCTTTCTTCTTCGACTCATCTTCTATCTTTAGAGTCGGGGTAGGTTGCTTTGCTTTTCTTTTGGCCTCTTCTCCCGGCCTTCACCGTTTTTTTTTTTTTTACGTGGAGCAACGGGTGTGGATGAGGCGCTTCTTTGCTCTTTCCTTTCTTGATTTTGTTGGAGTGGGCTCCTTGTCATCGTCACGGTGGCCCATATATAACCGAAGTTGATGAGAGGAAGGCATTGTAGGACTTGATCCATTTTGATTCCATTCGGCCTTGGGCGGTTTGTCCTTCAATATAAGCGCAACCTTGTTGAGATTCTTGACTCTCTTTCGAGGAAAGACACTGGATTCATTGACTCCAAATTTTTCGTGTTCTTGGAGCAAGATGGCTTTTAGGAAGCCGTGCCAATTGATGTTTCGAGCCCCATCAATTATTCACGCCATCTTTGTACATTTTGGTGATGTGAGAGCATCCGGGCTAAATGAGATTCCCATGATCGTTCTTGATGAGAATGTCAAACAACGATCTGTACTTTCTTTTGAGCATTGGCACGATGAATCCGACTTTTCGATGTTGTCCGCCTCTCTTAAGAGCTCCTCTCTCGATTTCTTCGTCCTCATTCTCCACCTTGATTGCGAGAGAGATTAAATCCTTTGGTAAAGTTGAGCAGACGAGTGATGTGCGCATTTGTTGTCACCGATTTCTTCTCCGATTGTTGACGACATCGGTTCGTCTCTGGTTTTTTTCAGATCCACACTCAAATTCTGCAAGAATTGTAGTCTTCATCTTGCATCCTTTGGATTGCGGTGAGCGAAAGCAATATGTTTTCGATCCGGCCTTCTTGAAATTTGTTCCACCTCCATGGATTGAGAATCCTCAAGTGGTTCCAAACGGAAACGAACTTATCCTCAAAGATCTTTCGTTGCGGTTCCGCATAGTTGCACATGATCTTTCCTAGTCCATGAGTGGCCATCTACAAGTGAGATAGACTCATTAAATTTGTGCATAATCAATATCAATATCATATCGCGGAAAAACAAAAGGCAATGAAGCATAAATTAAAAAACAACTTTTGAAATCAACGTTTTTATCGGAAAGAAAGATTCATCATTAAGTTTAAAAGAAAGTATTACCGATTCAAATTTTGAGAGATGATTTTGAACTCTAAGAAATCGTTTTGAAACGATAGAGAAAATTTGAAGTTTTTCAAATGAAGGTAATGCAAGTTTGTGAAACGAAAAACTCGTAAGGTTTGATGAATCTTATATAGAGCGGAGGGAACAATAAGACAAGATTTTGAAGATCAAACGTTTTGAAAAGATTATACGCTTCCAGATTTAGCGGTTTTGATCGTAGGGTCGAAAAAAACGCATAAAAAAAAAACTTTTGGATTTAAAAAGCACGATCAAGTAAGTTAATACATGTACCCCACGTCGCATTAAATGATTTGCAGAGTACACGCCACAAGGATAGTGGGTACAAGTAAGGCAAATAATATCGACACGATCCGATAAATAAGTAAAGAACAAGAGAAAAGAGATCAGATTCGGTTGATGATGTTGTCGGTCAATATTACTTGTCAATGTTGATTCCACTTGTTGATCTTAATCATTCTGCCTAAGCCTTAAGAAATTTCCCAACTGATCTTCTCCAAGCCAGATCCGATTTGTTGAAACTTCAAGGCTTAGCCGATCTTTCCTTGAGTAATCGTCGATTTTCCTTTTGATCCTCCTTGATGGGTTGAAGTTCCCTTCAACCGATATTTTCGACATAGACCGATATATCGATTTATTGGAGTTTCAAGCTTCGGTGATCTCTCATCATCGATCATGCTCGTAAATAATCAGATTTTGGTTGACCTCATCTGATTCTTTTCAGATTAAGCCAATTCTTGGGATAAGTGTTACCGCCAAAACTTAGTCTAGAGTAGTAGCTTTTATTCCCTAAGTAGGCGTGATTGACATGCGTAAATATCGTGCGAATCTCGATATGTCAATCAACCGTAAATTTATCCAATTATCGATCGGCGTGATTTCTACACTGTCCTTTTGATGCAAATTTCTGATAGGCTTCTTGAAATGAAAATTGCATTTGCATCCTTGCTTGGCCTCTATAAATTGGACCAAAGTTTTACAAAACATCACCCATTCACCATACTTATCTTTTTGTAAGAATCATGTATCTTGGTGAACCCTTGTTTCGGTGAGACTTAAAGAAACACTTTTACACCCTTTTATATGGTTTCACCTTCTCAAATCAACCCTTTGCATCCCTTATTGTTGTTTTCTTCATCATCTTCGATTTCACATACGATTCTTCGCAAAGCTTCTACCACCACCCGGATCTGATCTGTCAAGGTAACCGAGAAGACACTTCTCCTAACCGTATGCACCTTGTGTGTCTATCTCGATGACGTAACCGTAACCATCGGACTTTAGGTATAAAATATCAAACACATGTGCCCATGAGATCTGACGACCAACTCTTTGGCACACGTGCTCCATTTAACAGCTGGAGAGCCCTACTATTCTCCCTTTTAGGGCTCCTGGCTTAGTAATCCTATCAATGCCGCTCTCACTTCACTTGGAGAGTCCATCAGTTTGCGGCATGGGATTACCTTTCAAGCCCCCACTCACCTGTTAAGTGGGGAAAAATGAGAGCGTCGATTTCATAAAATCTCTCTCTTCCCTCTTTAACACTTAACTAATGAGTTTGGGTTTGGATGAAGGTTTAGGGTTATAGGTTTAGGATTTTGGTTAACATTTATGTACTGACCTCCGGGTCTTCTTGTACTTGTAACTCGAAATGTAACCTCACCTTCGGGTTTTTATCAATGAAAAGTTCTGTTATTTCATCGTTGTGTAAATTCACCTTTCTTATGCGATTGTTAGCTCTTAATCTCGAATCTTGCTTGTTGAATATCGCCTAAATCGATTCACAAAGAACTACTATAACCAAATTGATTTAATCAGATAATCCTTTAAACCGAAAGCATTTTCCTTTAATCGATAAACCTTGAATCGATCGATTCCTTTAAACCGATAGACTTTAAATCGATAAACTAAAATCGATCGATTCCTTTGGATCCGGTAGCGTGTAAGTCCGATCGATTTTTGCTTATTATCTCTTGAGATCGGTTAAGATACCGGACTAACCGATTTCTCTCGATCCGTTAGTCTCTTAACCAAACTAGTTTCGAGAACATTCCATCAAACATTTTTCGGTGACATTTCTCCAAGATCTAGAAGTCCTAGCTCATTGCATAAATCGAATCGATCTCGGCTAGTGGCTTGGTTAGAATATCGGCCTTATACGTATATCGGTATGAATCTTTTCCATTTCGATATTCTTCTTTTCAACGTGATCTCTTATAAAGTGGTGTCGACATCCACATGCTTGCATCTTGTATGTAGAACCAGGATTACGAGTGATTGCAATAAGACTATTATCGGGCTACGAATATATAGGTACGTTTTTAGCTACAATGTTGTAATCCTCATTTGGCCGACCGAGCAGAGCGATTGGGGAACAACAAACTTCCGCGACCATATATTTCGCTTGGGTTGTAGATGTCGCGAATCGATGTCCGCTTTTTGAAAACCACGAGATCGGTTTACTTCCTAAGAACCGACATGTTCCCGAGGTTGATTTTACGTCGATCTTGCAACCTCCATAATCGTAATCGAATACCCACTAAGCTCTAGATTATCATCGATGGGTAGAATAAACCAAGGTTTATTGTTCCTTCAGATACTTAAGAATCCGCTTTAGTCAACTTCTAGGTGGTGATCATTGGGTTTGCTTTGAACTGCACATACACCTATGCCAAAAAGTGATATATCGGTCTGGGCGGTCAACAGTATAATAGAGATCCAATGAGAGCCCTATATTCCTTCTCGATTTGTTTTTCGGCAAATTTCATCCGGATCCATCTTGAATCCAAATCATCATAGGAATTTTGGCTTCCTTACTATTTGAACTCCAAACTTAGCCAAAAGATTCCTAGTGTACTTTGCTTGGCGAGATGAATATCCCTTCAGACTTTTGTTTAACTTGGAGACCTAGAAAGTAATTCATCCGACCCATCATGGACATCTCGAATTTCCTTGCATCGCTTTTGTTGAATCTTTCACATAGGTTCTTGTTAGGAGATCCAAGATGATGTCGCCCACGTAAATCAACCATCGTAATATCTTCTCCATCTTCTATTCTCAATAAGGTTCGGCCCAATCTTTGTTCCTTTAGTGAACCCACTTTCAATCAAGAACCGAGAGAGTGTATCATACCAGCTCATGAACTGTTTTGAAGCCATAAAGAGCTTTTTCTTAAACGATACACTTGGTTGCCCTTTTCAAAGCCCGGAGGTTGTTCGACATAAACTTCCTCTCGCTAGTACCCCGCTTAAGAAAAGCACTCTTTACGTCCATCCGATACACAAAGTGAACCCTCTCGTGGGGAAGATATGCTTAAATTGCCGAATGGCTTTCAAGGCGAGCGGTGGTGCAAAGGTCTCATCGTAATCAATTCCTTACGATTGTGAATACCCCAAAAACAAGTCTTGCCTTATTTCGGTGATAACATTTTTTCTCATCTCTCTTGTTCTTGAAGATCCATTTCGTGCCAATTACGTCTTGATGACCAATGCATCTACTAGTTCCCATACTTCATTTCTCTCGAATATTTCCATTTCCCCCGCATGGCTAGAATCCGCCAAGCGTCTTGTAATGCTTCCTCTATTGTAGTTGGTTCCTTCATGTAGGCGGATAACAAAGAATACATGGCACTTTCACCTGTCGATGTCTAGTTTTAATTTTATCGACGGGTCTCCGATTATCGATCGGTTGGATGACCGGGTTATCCAGTCCTTCGCTACGATTTGTGTTGGGTTTTGAGAACATCGTCCGTTTTCGATAAAATCTTATTACTAGCGATTGGGAGTGGTGCAGGTTATGGTCCACTTGATAAGAACAAGTCTCGGTGATGTTGGAATCATCATGTCTTCGATGTCTGCTCGCGGAGAACTTCAGAGTTCCCCGAACCGGATGGTTCGATTCTTTCTTATCTCAATTGAATCACTTTTTTTTCATCGAGGTTGTTGTTCGTACCTTAGGATCCGATTGATCGGTGAATCGCCTAGATCCGGAATGTAAATTGATCGATTTCGATCCTTTTCCTTGATCGTTAGTCGATCCATTTTTCGAATATCGAGGTTACGTAGATCGGTACTTTTGTTCTCGAGGCGATTTCTCTTGATCAAAAGATGCTTCATCAAAGGCTACATGGGGTGTTTCCTCCACAATTAGGGTTCGTTTGTTGTAGACCACGAAAAGCTTTGCTAGATGAGGAATACCTAGAAATATACCCTCATCGGGACTTGGCCTCAAAAGTCTTCAACCGACTTTTTCCCATTGTTGTGTATAAACACTTGCACCCAAAAACATGGAAGTAAGAAACACGAGGTTTTACGCCCTTCCATAGTTCATAGGGTGTTTTTGTAGTGAGCCTTAGTCGAGAGACATCCATTCTCTGCGATGGCATGCAAAGGTTGATTGATTCTTACCTTAAACGGTTTGGTATCGCATGTTCATTTAACATTGTTCGGCGAACTTCTTTGAGAGTTCTGTTTCTCGATTCATTTACTCCATTCTGTTAAGGGCGTCCTCGCGGTGATGTTTCATGTCAGATACCAAACTTAGAGCAAAAATCAAGAATAAAAGAGTTCGTAAATTTTGTACCTTTTATCGATCGATTTTTTTACGACACACCCTTCTCATTTTGTAATCTTCTTAGTAACTTCGGGTATCTTGGTTGTCGCCTCATTCTTCTTATGTAAGAATATAACCCTGTAAACTTGGAATAGTCATCCACGATTACCGAGTGTATTTCGTCCGTTGAGATCGACGGTGCAACATTGGTCCAAACAGATCCATATGAAGCATTTGCGAAGAAGATTGGCCGATCTTTGGTCCGGAAATTCCTTTAAATGAAGCTTTGATTTTTTTTCCTTCCGACATGCAAGACATGTCCGATCCTTTGAGAACACTTCATTCGGAAGTCCTTCCACTAGAGACATCCTAGCTATCTTATTAAGAGTTTTAAAGTTCGGGATGGCTCATTCTTTTGTGCAGAGCCAACCGCTACTTTTGGAACTCTTAACAATCAGCACGCATTTCTTGGACAACTGCTCCAATCACCGTAGATCGCCCCTTTTCTTGAACCGATTAGCAAAAATCGTTGAGTGACTCGATTCTTGATAGTGCATTGATCGGCCGAGAACTCAACACCGAATCCGTTGTCGCATAATTGTGAAACCGATAATAGGTTGTGCTTCGGACCTTCGACATACGAGACTCCAAAGCCATTTGTACATCATCATTCTCTAAGGTTCAACCCTTTGGTATAACCAAAGTTATCATCACCAAGAGTACACGCGGGCCTTTTCGTTCTATGTAGAAGGCGAGGAGATGTTTGCTTCAAATCATGTGCCTTGAGCATCCACTATCGATGTACCGGATAGTTGCTTGCACACCTCCTTTGTTGGCGGACCACGCGAACCTCAATCGCAATCGGGGCTTTTAGGTACCCTTTCGGATTGGGTCCCGAGGGGTTAGGTTTGGATTTGGGGATCCATACAAACAGAAAGCACTTCTATTGTGATCGGTCGATCGGAAGGCCCGATTTGTCTCCCATACTGTCAACATATTCATACTTATCCTTATATGCTTTTCGATTTGTATGATTACTTGTGTGAACCTTGGATGACTTAGAAGACTTATGATTTAACTTTTCGGTTTGTCTTCTTTTTTATCCGGTGTGGTTCAAAGTCAAAATGACCCTAAATTTTCGACTATGGGGGTAGGTACGATCGCTACCATCAAAAGATTCATATCCTTTTCGTGATAGATGGTTTTCGCAGATTTACGAAGCATGCTTATTAGGCGGTGACCTTGACGGGTCTCGATTAGACTTCCTTTGTAGGTTGTCTTTTCTCGATTCTCGACCGTTGATCGAGTTGAGGTCTCTTCGGAAGAACCTGGTTCTTCCGTTGATTCTCTACCGATGCTTTACCAGTTGGGGTCCATTTGTTTCCTTTTACGGTTAGGCACTTGCATTTTACCCCGCTCAACCGGTCTCTTACCCCTATTTGATACAAGTTTAGCTTTTGGTGTATCTTTTTTAAATCCGATCGATTACACCTTTTCGAGATGAATCGGTCGGGGCTTTTGAGGATGTGGAGGGTTTTCATAGCTAAGTCCTCCTTATCAATCTTTACTAAAAATAGGCGTTCATGTCTTGAGCGGTTTTAGATGATTTTGAAAAAAAACCTCTATTTTCTTACGCAGATTATCCTCGAGGATTTCAGACTTTCATGCATTGGAATAGCTCATCGAATTTTGCTTGCAAGATTTTGAAGTCATCACTTTTCTGTTAATTTCCATCCGATCTTTGATCTGCTTTTCTGATCGAAGCTTTAACTTCGAGAATTTTAAATTCCTCGATTACCTTCGAAAGCGATTTAACCGATCTAAGTTGAAGAGGCTTTTCTCGAGATCATTTTCTTGACAAAGTCGATTATTTCGTCCTCGACTTATCATTCTCGGCTTCCACAATAGCATAAGTTTCTTATTGGATTGAGAGATCTTCAAGCAATTGCTCACGAGTAGAGTCTGCAGTCGATCTCGGCCAAGGTGTCTAATGATAGCGGTGTAGAAGCGAAAAAAAGCGGGTTTGGAGGTTACCTGGATTTGGTCCTCCCGGCCATCAGCGAGAGTTCATCATCGTCGACGAGAATATCAGATCTTCATTTTCATAGAAGTTTCGTGACTTTCTTGATCAGCGAAGTCTTCTCTGAGGAGTATCCAGGAGTCCCGGAGGGCGATAGAATCGTCAATTCTGACGTATCAAGAACCATGGCTCTTTCTGTCTCTATAAGCGTTGCTCTCTTTTGTTCCTCTTTTCTTCCCTCTCTCCGGTCCAGTGCAGGGCAATGCGTGCTATAGTGACTGGCTTCTCACGGATTGAAAATTTCCTTGATCCACGTTCCTTTCCTTCCTTCGTGAATCACTCCGTCTCTGTATGACCCTATCGGTGATTTCCCTTTTCGATAGTAGTCGAGTTTCTTCTATCGATTGGTTATCTCTTCCTTCCTTCGTCGACTATCTCTTTCCCTTTCATCTCTGTGATCCCTCCGATCATCGATCTCGTTCTTTTCGGAGATCTATTGTGCGATCTCCTATCTCGCCCTCGGCTATGTTGATAGTCCTTATAAAATCTTCGATACTTACCAAGTTGTATGTCGACTTCTCAAGCTTCTTCCGGTAAGCAACGCGATCTGTTCCTTCGACTTAATATATTTCCAATGGGTTCATTGGCCTTTGTTTCGCTCTTGGTTTGCCTTGAAAGCAAATGATTTTTGAAGTCGAGGTTTCAAAGAGGGACCTCGTCTTCATCGCCTTGACCTCTTTCAATCAGTCGAACTCGTGAGCTTTAAGACTCAAGAACAAGCTACTAGGTTTCATTCTTGAAATGTCCCGCAATCTTTGATTACCGTGACCTTCATGTCCCACTTCTTGGTGAGAGACCCAGGATCTTATAGTTGATATCTTTATCGGACATCTCTACCAAGTTCTCGAAGCTTGTTTATAGACATTGTAATTCTTCCATCAAGTTCGTTGATGGTTTCGTTGGCGACATCTTCGGGTTTCTCGAACTTCACCGGTTACGGCTTGAAGACTACCGTCTTTTTATCTGCTCATTTCCTCGCAGATCTCGGCCGAGTATCCCACATTGCTTTCGCAGATTTGAGATACTTAATCTTTTCTTTGGTGACCTTATCCATTGTCTTCATGATGATATGTCTTGCAATGGTGTCCGAGTATGCTGATTTTTCTTTCTTCCAGGTCCATCGTATTTGGGCTTTTTTCGCACAAGACTTCGGTGGGAAAGTCCGGATCTCCTCCCGACCGCAGGATTGTCGAGTAAATGATGATGGGTCCTCTCGATGACTTCCATCATTACGCCCTTCGTCGAGCCTAGATGGTTGGACATATATATGGCCCAATCGCATACTCATCAATTGAGAACTTCGGGCAGATCATGATACATACGGACGTGTTATCCATGCTTTGAGTGATTTTGGAAAATGAATGAGTTTTTAAAAACGGTTTTTCAAGATCGGGATTCGGTTGACCACAATGACACGTAGTCGATTGGTCGGAAGAACCAACCGCCCGATACCACTTGTAGGTCCCGAGCGGGTTATGTGAGGGGGGTAAGTCTAGAGGGGAGGGTGAATAGACCGAAAAACTTTTTCGCGGCAGATCGTGTGAGAGCAGATAGCTTCGATCAGAGCGCGAGTGAATCATTTGGTCTCGATAACCAACTTCTTGAACGCTGAATCGCAGATCGGTTCAGTAACTATCGATTAACTGATGTGTCGCGGAAGTTTAAGTTTTACCCGTGTGAAAAACCGGTTTGTATAAATCGATTCCAAGTTTTATCTTTTTAATCGGATGACGTAAATATCGGTCCGTCCGGATCGAAGCTTGGTGTCATCCGATCTTAACTTAGAATGTATGCGCTTTAAGATTGTGCGATGTGAGAGCGGTTAATCAAAGCAAATAAAAGGCACACAAGATTTATAGTGGTTCGGACAAACCGCCCCACGCCCACTCTTCCCTTTCACAAGGGGCACCAACTTAACCAACTTAACCGATTGGACTTAGTTTAGTGTGTTAGTCCAACACAAGACACCAACAGATGTTTTAAGAGTTCTCACTCAACCGATCCCGTAAATCAAGATACTAGAAACCCTAGATCGAAATCTTGCTAAACAACTTATCCTAACTTGGGGTTTGGGTAAGATTGTTGAGGTTCCAACTATGAAATCTTTTCTTTGCATGCTGACCTAAAAGCTAGATGAAAAGATTTCTTGCTAAGAACTTATGGGATGAACACAATATAGAATAAGCTTGTTGTTGTGTTCTTCGTGCGGAAATCTGACTATAGTTTGAGCTTCTTGATTATGTTGTTTGTCCAAGCATTTCCGTGTTTTTCACTAAAGTGTGATCCCATATTTATAGACCTTGAGATCAAAGAGCCGTTGGAAGCAATTTGAATCTCAAAGGCTATTTTAGGTAGACTTGCAGGCTTGATGTGATGTGCTTCAGGAACGGCATGGCCGAAAGCGTGAATGTGTATTTTATAGCCGTTTGAGAGAGCAACATCGAATCCGCGAGTATCGGCTCTGTTCATACGTGTTTCTTCCTTATTGGATGGAAGACTTGCTTTATTGTTGTTCCTCCAACTAAGGTTGGTATTCTTCTTGTTTAGATCGCAGACGCGTATGATAAGATGAAACATCGGTTTTTCATCTTATGAGGCCGATCCGATCGATCGAATCGATCTACCGATAAGTCTTCACGGGCGCTGTTGACTTAGCTTCAACCGGGCGACTCGGCGATGTAGGTCTTACGTCCGATCTTCCGAAGTCATCCGATCTTCTAGTATTCGAGGTTTGAGCTTCATGACTTCACCGAGTTATCCGACTAGATCGATTCGATCCGATCTTCCGCTCGTTTAACGTTCGCCTGTCGGATATCAAATTTTCTTCCGATTCTTCAGATTCGACCTATACATATTGAGTCCCCTCAATATGTGACCTATCTATTACATCGGTTTTTCTATACAATCATTATCAATTCGGTCTCCTATAGCATAATGTAAACATCGATCCTAAATGTCCTGACGGGTCCTATTACATGTGTTTTTGGAACTTTCATCAAAACTATAAATTTCCCTAACAGTTGAGATAACCTTTACCCCTTAGGCAAGTGGGGTTGGGTTGTGCTCAGACTTAAATTTGGGTCTTTCAAGATAATCGAGGACTTGGTCTTTTCAGTTGAGAATGTCTCTCACGAGTTTTTTTTTCTTCTCGAAGATTCCTCCGATGGTTCAAGGCAGATCCTTTTCAGGTTTGCATTCTTAGCCCGAGGCTTTGAAGTACTTGCACGAAATTTTCCAATCGAGTGCTCGGGTTTTCTAGCCTTCACCGAGGTTTGGGCTTTCCTACCGATCATTAGGTTTCTTTGAAACCATGGGTCCTTTTCCTTGTCTACAACCTTGGGCATTTCTTCGTTTTAAGTGTAGGTGCCAATTGGGTTTTACAAAGATTGTCTTCTTTGCTACTTGATGCAAAGATTGAGGATGACCTTGTGAGGTTCCCCCGGAATGTATCCCAATCCAGATTTTATAGTGGCGGATCTCGGTAACTCAATTTCATCTATTACTTTAGATGCAATATTCAATAGAGTTAGCTTCTTACGTGCACTATCCTCACTGATTCTGTAGAGTTTCATGCTTCTCGGAGAGGTCATTGAACTTAGTTCGATCATTGAATCTCTTGATGGATTTCTCTAGCTTTTGGTTAGGGTCATTATCAACTTCTCTTTCTCTCGAGAGTTGTACTTTTTAACATCCGATTCATCAAGTAGCTCCATTAATTGAGAAGTGATTTCAGTTTTGCTAGAGTCTTTCCATTTTAGATTTTAAATTTTCAGTTTTTTTATTACGCTCTTGAGTTTCATTTAGCGATTCTTGTAAACAAAGATAGTCCTTCATCGACTCTCAAAAGAACCCATCAGTCAAATTGATCATTTTACAGTTGAACTTGACAACGCTTGTGCTAGTGTAGGAGCAACAAATGAGAAAGAAGAGTTTACCTCCTCAATGGCCATCGAGACAGATGTCATCACTTTCACCGTTCGAGAATATCTCATCCGAAGAGCTAGATCCTCCTCAGAATGTTCTTTCTTCCGCAACCATGGCCTTTTGCTAGAGAACTTCTTGTCTCTTTTTAGCTTGCCTTTTTCTTCTCTCCTTAGCACTCAAACCGGACAATCATCTTTGGAAGTGACCTTTCTTTTGGCAATTGTAGCATCTGTTGGCATCATCATCCCCGATCACTTTCTTCTTTGGACTTGGAGTCCTTCCTTTTGGATGAAAGATCCTTGTTTTTACGGTCCTTTCTCTTCTCTGTTGGTTTGTCCTCGGGTTTTCTTACGGTACCGTGATTCCTGTAATAGCTTTTTGTATTTTCCATATCGACTATTAAGTCTTTTCAAACCTCCTTGCCATCGGTCTTTAGCTTATCCTCAAGCTCATCCTGATTCTTAGCAAGGGAGTTCTCAAACTCTCTAGTTTTACAGGTTTTATCTTTGGCCTTAAAAGACACATTCTTACTAGATGATGAATCATCTTTGTTGTCAGCCTTTTTGGATTTCTTATCAATTACAAACTCATAGGCCTTCAGCTCAGAGAAGACTTGTTGATAGGGCATTGAATTAATGTTTTTGGTGTTTTCAATCACCACTGCATGTATATCCCATTTCTTAGAAAGACCTCTAAGAATTTTCAATGCAACTTCTCTCTGTCGATATTTCTTTCCAAGTGCATTTAGATCATTCATAATACTAGTGAATCTGACATCCAATTTGTCAATTGATTCACCTTCTTCCATTTCAAAACTATCAAACTTTCCTATTGCAACTGAAAGTTTGTTTTCTTTGATATGATTTGTGCCTTGGCACATTACAGCTAGTGTATCCCAAATTTCTTTTGCAGTATTGCAGTGAGAGATCATTCCCATCGCACCATCATCAATTGTACTTGTTGGGAAATTTATAGTTTTGATGAAAGTTCCAAAAACACATGTAATAGGACCCGGTCGGACACATTAGAACGATCGATGTTTACATTCTTGCTATAGAGAGACCGATTGATAATGATTGTATAGAAAAAACCGATGTAATAGATAGGTCACATATTGAGGGGGAACTCAATATGTAAAGGTCGAATCTAAAGATTGAAGAAGATCGATATCCCATGCCGAAAGCGTAACGCTAAACCGTAATCGGAAGATCGGATCTAAGCGATCTTGTCGATAACTTCATCCCGGAAGTCATGAAGCTCAAACCTCTATACTAGAAGATCGGATGACTTCGAAGATAAGAACGAAGACCTACATCGTAGAGTCACCCGGTTGAAGCTAAGTCAACAGCGCCGAAGACTCCATCGAATTGGGGATCGATTGGCCAGATCGATCGACTCATAAGATGAAAATCGATGTTTCATCTTATCATACGTCTGCGATCCGAACAAGATGAATACCAACCTTAGTTGGAGGAACAACAACGCAAAAGCAAGGCTTTTCATCCAATAAGGAAGAGACACGTATGAACGTAGAGCCGATACTGCGGGATTCGATGTTGCTTCTCTCAAACAATTTATAAACTTTTCGGCCCATGCTGTTTCTCAAGACGTCACATCAATCCGCAACTCTACCTAGAAATAGCACGAGATTCAAATTGCTCTCCAACGGCTCTTTTGATCTCAAGGTCTATAAATATGGGATCACACTTTGAGTGAAATACGGAAATCTTTGGACAAACAACATAATCAAGAAAACGAAAAGTTTATTTTTTTCGATCCCAAGACAAAATCTCTTTGTCTTTCCGACATTTGCTCTTTAACCGTTCTATACTAATCAACTGTTTGGTTTCTCAAGTGTTTTGGTTTCATCAAAAAGGGGGAAATTGTTGGGAAATTTATAGTTTTGATGAAAGTTCCAAAAACACATGTAATAGGACCCGGACTCGGTATTGGTGACCGATGTTTACATTACTGCTATAGGAGACCAGTTGATAATGATTGTATAGAAAAACTGAAGTAATAAGATAGGTCACATATTGAGGGGGAACTCAATATGTAAAGGTCGATCTAAAGATTCGTAAGAAAGGCGATATCCAAGAAGAAGCGTAACGCTAAAGCGAGCGGAAGATCGGATCTAAGCGATCTTGTCGATAACTCAATGGAAGTCATGAAGCTCAAACCTCTATACTAGAAGATCGGATGACATCAAGATAAGACCGAAGACCTACATCCCTGAGTCGGCCGGTTGAAGCTAAGTCAACAGCGCGAAGACTCCATCCATCGGTGGGGATCGATTGGCCAGATCGATCGATCATCATAAGATGAAAACCGATGTTTCATCTTATCATACGTCCCGCGATCCGAACAAGATGAATACCAACCTTAGTTGGAGGAACAACACCGCAAAGCAAGGCTTTCATCCAATAAGGAAGAGACACGTATGAACAGAGTCGATATCGCGGGATTCGATGTTGCTCTCTCTCAAACGGTTATAAACTTTCAGCCATGTTGTTCTCAAGACGCCACATCAAGCTCGCAACTCTACCTAGAAATAGCCCGAGATTCAAATTGCTCTCCAACGGCTCTTTGATCTCAAGGTCTATAAATATGGGATCACACTTCCGAGTGAAATACGGAAATCTTTGGGACAAACAACATAATCAAGAAGCTCAAACTATAGTCGATTTTCATCGAAGAACACAACTACAAGCTTATTTTATATTGTGTTCATCCCATAAGTTCTTAGCAAGAAATCTTTTCATCTAGCTATCAGGCTGCTTATACGCAAGAAAAGATTTCATAGTTGGAACCTCAAACAATCTTACCCAAACCCCCAAGTTAGGATAAGTTGTTTAGCAAGATTTCGATCCAGGGTTTCTAAGATTGATTTACAGGATCGTTGAGTGAGAACTCTTAAAACATCTGTTGGTGTCTTGTGTTGGACTAACACACTAATCTAAGTCCAGTCGGTTAAGTCGGTTAAGTTGGTGCCCCTTGAAGGGAAGAGTGGATGTAGGACGAGTTAAAAGAACCACTATAAAATCGTGTGTTCTTTCTTGCTTTATATTCTTACTTGCCATATGCATTCAGATTATAAGCACAACACACATTGTTCTTAAAAGCAAAAAAAAAAATTGAATCACTCCGCCTTCCTTTGTTTTTATATGCACTTAATCGAAACGTTTTGCTTCCGTGACGCAAAAATGGGTTTTCAAAACGGGACCATCAAGATCAGATAGTGTGTCTTTAGCAATATAGTCTAGATTGACTAACTTCCTCTCCTCAGAGTCAGTTGGTCATCGACTTAGGAAATTCTCGCATTCTAGGATCGTTTTCTCATTTTACGGTCCTCTCGATTCACCACAAGAAATTGGAATGGTCCTTCAGAGACCACTCTCCACATACGTTCATGTTTGGAATACTGGTGAGCCTGCGATTCTCGATCTCCACAAATCATAGTTCTCCAATCGAGAACATGGGAAGTTTCTTAGAAGACATTTTTATCGAAGTCTTTTTTAATCCAAACAAATAAGATCGGGATTCAGATAGACCACAAGTATTTTTAGAAAATAAAACTTTGGTCAACAAAAGCAGTGGTCAAGTTGAACCACCGCTTCCGATACCACTTGTTGGTCCGGTGCAAACGAGTCTTACACGTATGGGGGAATACACGTGTTGGTGTTTTTAAAACTTTTCTTTTCTTCGAGGTCAACTTGGGTCAGTTGTCCCGAAGATTTGGTCCGAGAAGCTCAAATCACTCGAGTCAAAGTCTCTTCGAGACAGGTGATCCTGAGTTGCTTCGAAACCTCGAGATAATCCCAACCGAGTCCCGAAGTTTTTCAAAGATCCCGAGTTGCTTGGATCGGATAACTAACTTTCTTGAACCTCGGAAAGAGTAAGTTCGGTTTGGTAACTATCTCATTTCTAGCTACTCGGATGTCGGGAATGGTTGGCCCTTTAGTTTATACTGCGTTTTAAGCTTTTTGGAAAAAACCTTCCTTTGAATGGAATAGTGATTTGGGCGTGATTCAATTTATATGCAACTTCAGTGGATTGATTCCAACTGAAATATCAGTGAAAATATGCTTTCAGATTTAAGTCAATGCAACAGTTAAGCACAGATAAAGAAAGCAATAAACAACACAACAATTTATAGTGGTTCAGAGACTCAAGCTCCTACGTCCACTCTCTGATCGATCTCTTCAGAGAAATTCACTAATCACTTCCTTGAGCTTTCTGACTACCTCGCGTGGTTTACTTTACTCAACTTCTACCGAGCTTTCGACTACTCCACGTGGTTTACTTACTCAACCCGACCTTGAGCTTTTCGACTACCTCCGTAGTTTACTTACTCAAACACAAACAAGCTTTTCGGACTACCTATGTAGCTTACTAACTTCACCTCTAGAGCTTCGACTACTCCGCCGTGAGTTTACTAACTCTTTACAACTCTTCTCACCAACAATCACACTCAAACTACCTTCTAAAGGGTTTGGGGTTTCTTGGTTGGTTTCCAACTAGGATGAGATATCCTTTACAATAAAGTACAATGCAAAGGCTAGGATATCTCGACTAAGCTTTGGATATATCTTATCAAGCTAGGCTTAGTGGAATGAGCTCTCTTCGATTTAAAAGCACTTGGGAAATTCTAAGTTTTTCGAGTGCTTTAACTTTTTGATAATAAGTTTGAGCTCTTTAGTTGCTTACAAATTTCCAGAACCTTACAATGTAGAGGGTCACAAGTATTTATAGGCATACACCAAGGTCACTCTTGAAAAACTATCCGTTGGAGGAGATAGCCGTGAGTTTCCTCTTATGGTGTGTGAGCAATTTATATTTAGGGTTTGAAACTCCCTAACACGTTTTTAGGCAATAGCATTTCATGTAGCCGGTCTTCACTTTTCTGCGATGCGGAACTTTGTACCGACATCTTTTTTTGACGCGACCACATCCTTTGTCGATCGATGGTATGATGTTGTCTTCCTCTTTTTGACTTTTGTCCCCAGTTAAAGGTAGACACCTTCAACGGCTCTTTTGGTTACAAACTCTGAGTTGATATAACCTTAACAACACTCGACTTAGTTCCTTTTATCTGCATTTGAATGTCTTGGCAAATATCTATTTTTCTAAGGAATCGCGATCTTCTCAGGATTGCATCCTTCGGATAGATATTCTTAGTGTCTCGGAACATTCAGGTTTATACTGAGCATTTAGTACATTATCGAGTCTTGATAATTCTTTGTACCTTCAAGATTCTTGATCTTGATTCTTGAGTCTTCATCTTTGCGCCTTGAGTCTTTCGAGTCTTGGCGTCTTCGAGTCTTGAGTCTTGAGTCTTCAGAGATATCTTGGTGATATCTCGAGTCTTCATCTTTGAGTCTTGATTCCTCGATTTCATCTTGAGTCTTGATATCTCGATTTCACCGAGTCTTGATATCTTAGTTTTCTTCTTGAGTCTTGAAACTTTAGTTTCATACTGAAACTTCAGTTTCTTGAAAATATCTTGAGTTCTTCTAATCTTCGGATCTAACGATCTATATCTGCGACTATACATTTTGCAGATATCATCCTGAATACTCTAAAACTGAATCCTGACTCAACTTATCAAGATTATCCTGAACATGTCATACTCAGGGGTTTTGGGATCCTCACTCTTTGTCTCACTCTCTCAATCTCAGTTTAACGTCCCATATTTACAAAGAAGGAGAAGAAGAGTATATAAGGAAGCTTCCAACACACCTAGGGTTTCAAGTTGGGAGGGCCACAGGACTTGGGCCAAAATGGCCAAACCGAAATGGGCTCAAGCCCAACAAAACTAAAGAAATATTTGACATGTTAATTTTTTTAATAAGAAAGTTTGTAATTATTATTCAAGAATATATATATATATATACTAAATAAATTTTTTTTGACAGGTAATACATAAATTTTATTGGTTCAACACAACCACACATATAAGAATGATTTCACATTACTATCTTACAAATTGAGTAAGTATTAAAATTGTGTGAATTAATTATTACTACAAATATTGTGATAACAGGTAAAGTTAAAAATAAATGTTATATTTCTCTCAGTATTTAAGAACAACAGCTCAATTGAAATAAAATTAGATATTTTTTGTAAAATAACCGATCAAATGAAACAAAGGAAATAGTGTTCGATCATGACTTAAAACGTTTTATATATTTAGTTACCACGCTTTCTGAAATTCCTGCAAGTACTTAACTAAAATGGTGTGTGGTAATTATAACCATCAACCTAACCAATATTAATTAAATGAGCGCAGTAAACACGGTTCCATTATGTTGAACCGACACATTAAGGATTAAACCACGTTTAGTGCGATACATATTCAACTTAAGTGCCAAAATTAATTATTAACATCACTAATATTGTATTTAAAGTTATATTGGTGCAACGTTGAACTAGTATTAATCATTAGTAATAAGAGATCTTGGCATGACGACTTATTTCAATTTTAAATGGACGGTACCTCCTATTTAGTTGGACTATCTGAATAGTGGAGCTGATCATATTTAATTAAATAATTATGATGAATGGATTTTGATAAATATGTGATATATTTAGTGGGGTCGGAAAATGGAAAAAGTCCTAATTAATTATGTCTAGTGGAGTTCCTACTAGTTAGATGACGGCTCACACGACTGTATTGTGGGTTTTAGAGTTCTCTTCTCTATTTTGCATTTTGGCGTGCAATTTTAGGGGATTTTCGCAAGTTTTAGGATGTGAAAGGAGATTTATAAAATTGTAATTGATTTTGTGTGTGTGTGGGGGGTGGGAGGGGATTGGGGAGGGTGATTTAAAGTCAAAATATCCTAGATTTTTTAGATTAAGCACACAAAAATCTGTTTATATTAGTGAAATGGGGAGTTGGTTGAATGGTTGTTGGATGTGAGATTTGAAATAGAGTAGACCTTTGAGGGAGTGAGAGGAGGTAACACTTAATGATTTGATTTGTCATATTAACATGTACAAATTGGGGGTAGACGAAGATGATTCATGGAAATGAACCCATCCATTAATGGCCTATTTTTCCACGAATTTAGCATACAAAACTGCAATGAAATCACTCTCTGATGGGAGAAATTGAGAGTCGGAGAAGGTGCAGGAGATTTTGGAGAAGTTATGCACCTAAAAGAGTACAATCTATTGTTTGGAAGGTCTTAAAATAACGGATTCCGACGAAAAAGAATCTTCAAAATCGAGGTATTACCTTTCCAAATGGTGACCAACGTTGTGACTTCTTTGATTCGAATTTGAAAAGGAGAAAATCAGTCTATCTATGGACGTCTAATGTTTGGGCAAATTTTGGAAGACAGAAATGAACGAATTTTCAAGGAAACAACTCCAAACATCCCCAAAATTGTGCAAGAAATCAAAGCCAATTGGTATGGTCGTGGTTTGCGACAAAGAATATTTTATATCAGGAATTGTAACTTTGGAAATTGGTTGAAAGATCCTAGATTATGAGCATAGATATGGAGTCGTTTTTTTAGTTAGGTACTTATGATTTTATTTTGTGTTTGATTTGATTTTGTACGGATTGAAACATCCTTGTTCTCCAATTTTGTATAATAAATTTCTTTTTTATCTAATAAAAAAAAAATCGCATAAAAGATAGAGGAAACTAACAATTTTTTTTTTTCATTCTTCATGATTGTTTTGGCTAGATGTAAATGTTGGTCTTTGTCTTTAACGCCTCTCTTATCTTATTAGCATTAATGATATATAGACAACTTAAAAATAATTAGAATATTAAATTATTAACAAGTAAGCTAGGTAAACAACTCAGCATGTCACATTTGGAGAGGCGCAAACTACTTTATTAGGAAGAGTTGTATAATTAGATTTGGCACGCAGTTATAATGCATGCATGTATTAAACAAACATCCGTGTATTTAATATAAATGACATTATTGTAACTATTCTATATATATTATCCATTTTTTATGGGAACAGAGTTTCTTTCACTATACGTCAAACAGTTATAATTAACAAAAGTACATAGAATGTTGAATTGATAATTCATATCATCATTTTGGTTCAATGTACTTTTGATTTCATATTTGATTAATTTAAGCGTGATGATCTACGTTTGTGGCCAACAAATATTTGTAAAAAAAAAAATCTTTGAAGAGTCACACATCTCCTTATAGAGTTGGTATGCTGTGAAACTTGTTTACCGTGAAATTGAGTTTTTTTTTATAGACATACTCTTTAGTAATATAAGTCACACACTTTAGTAATATAAATCATATCCTTCAGTTATCACTATTTATACTTCTTTGATATAATATAAGTCACACCCTTCACTTTTATGAGTAATACTCTTTATAGTAAAACGTCACACCCTTTACAGTAAAAAGTCACACTCTTTAGTAATAAAAGTCACGCTCCTTAACCAGTTTCACCGTAAAACTTGTTCACACTATACTTTGCTCTCCTTTATATATATTAATCCCGCACTTTTCAATATGTGAAATTTATATCATATGTATTTAAGACTTTAAGTATTTTCAAATATAATCTTACTTTGTCGAAAGCTAAATTTTAATTATCAGTCAATTAAATAATTGTACAATTCTCTAAAGTAGTCAATATACCCCTTCGTTTATTGTAAAAAATAACATAATTATTTGATCATAGTTAATCTTTAGATAGTTTACTCTTATTCCCCGCGTAAAAAGTTTTACAAACATGAAACTTTTGGTACTTGAAGATGATTTATGAATGAAAATGAAATCATGTGAGAACTGTATGGAAGTGAATTCCAACGACGACAAATCTGACCAGGCGCAATGCACTATAAGAACGAATTCCAAATTAGAAAAGAAAGAATTTCAGCTCATTTGGAACAAGATGATCCCCTCAAAAGTATGCATTCATGCTAGGAGAACAGTACGGGAGCGAATTCCAACGATGACAAATCTGATCAAGAGTAATGCACTGCCAAGTCAAGCAACCCCACAATGCACTTTTTGCAATTCCACTCCAGAAACGACAAGACATGTGTTCTTCGAATTTCATCTCCTTGTCAATTTTGGATGGATTTCTTGAAGTGGATTGGTCTAGTAACCGTCCTAAACTCCACACCGGCGAGGAGCATTGTTCACTTTAGCAATCTCCTTAAAAGCAAAGGGCGAAGACATTTATGATATGTTCTTGGCAATGCATTGTTTGGATGTTATGGAAGAAAAGAAATGCTATGATTTTCCATCAAGAGAGTCTCCAACCGGGAGAAATGCTAGAAGAATTGAAACAACGACTATGAAATTGGTTAATAGCTACAAAATGCTCGAACTCATCGAAGCCTTACTCGGAGTGGTTAGTGAGCCCTTTATCATTTTTTTGAGCAGTTTTTTTAGCATTGAAATATCCTGGGAGTTTTAACTGTAATCGTGCACTGTTAAAATTTTAGGAGAGAAGTGTATCATTGTTGTATCTGCTTTTGGGTATATCTTATACCCGTCAATAAAATTCTTTTTACTGTTAGAAAAAAAAAAGGAAATCATGTGAGATTTTGTATGAGAGAAGGCCACTGGAGTATTGCAATTTAACTGTACTTGCAAAATAAAACAAACAATTTTAGTACTACAACAGCAATTTACTGTGTGGCGCCCTCCACCCGTGCGCACGTGCTATATTTCTTGAATTTCGTGCTAGATTTTAGTACTATACCACGCTACATTTGCTGCCTGCATTTCACTGTTATTCCCCAATTACACATTGCAAATACAGTAAGGGGCACAATAATTACCGCAAAAAATTAGATGCCCAATATTATAAACTTAATTCAGAAATGTAACTATATTTATTGATACTGTTAATTTTTTCACAAGTTCAATGTAATTGGAAAAACTAATCACCTTTCAAAAAAAAAAGAAATATGTGAACATTAATTGAGACTATTTGGCGTTCGAGGGCAATAAGGTCTAAATTTAAATAACTACTAGCAAAATCATGGTTACTCCATGTTTTACGAATTTTTAGTTTTTTCGAGTCATTTCATAGTAATTTCTGTCAAATTAATTAATCAGTCTAAAATAATTAGATTATTATATATGATTTGGCAGTCTTTAAATATATCAGAATTAACTTGTTAAATGAACACTAAACCCCGCACACTGTGCGTATGTACCCTTAAGACTTGTTTGTTTATGACTCGAAAGCTGCTTTTAATTTCAAATCTTAAATCTACGTTTATTTATCTGGATTTCGGTCTATAATTTAAATCCTACAAAATTCTACTCTATAATATATATAATACACCTATTTTATCTTTTTCAAACACAATTTTCAATACACTATCAATCATCTATCACACACTTTTCAATTATTATTATATATCAAACTTAATACTCTCTCTCCTATTTTTTTACTTTATTATCATTATATAATATAATATACAAATACATCAATCATTAAACAATTATTCAATCATTGCTATATTACTTTTTACAATATAATATATTATTTCTATCATCTACTTTTTCAAAATCCTACTTTATCAAATCCTATAAAACCCACACTCCCAAACATATACAAAATATAAATACACTTTTTACTTTATACAAAATCCTTTCAAATTCCATTTACAGGATTTCAAATCTCCTCAAAACTGTAAACAAACAGGGTCTTAATTTGCAGCGGACTGAAGACATTTTTGTTCTTAAATTTTTTTAAATTTCTTTATTATTAACATTGCAAAAGAGGAATTATACATGATTGTTTTTGTTTACAGTGAGAGAAGGAGAGCGGAATAATAGAGAAGATGAAAATTGGGAAAGTGAATAATGATTACAACGGCTATAATGTGTTATTTATATACTAAAGACCTAACAACTCAACTAATATTGTATAGAAGAAGAACTTATATTGTTAGTTGTATTTGAGTGTGTTGACTGGAGCTTTGACTCTCCTTTATACCCCCTCTCAAAATGGGAGTGACTATTTATGATTCTCATTTTGGTCTTGAAATTCTGAAAGAGGCTCGGTCCTAATGGTTTAGTCATCATGTCAGCAAGATTATCTTCACTTGGGATTTGTATGATCTTGATAACACCTTCTTGAATCTTTTCCCTTGTAAAGTGATAATCGATCTGAATGTGTTTTGTCTTGTCATGTAGCACATGATTATGTGCTATACAGTAGGCTGATCTGCTATCAGTGTAGAGGATGGCTGGTTAAGGATGTTCAATCTTCAAGTCTTTTAAAATGTAAAGGATCCATTGCAGCTCACTTGTTGAAAAGACCATGGCTCAGTATTCAGCTTCAGCTGATGATCTGCTAATTGTAGATTGCTTCTTTGACTTCCATGAAATGAGAGATGTGCCAAGATAAACAGCATAGCCACTGATGCTTCTTCTGGTAACATCACATCTTGCCCAGTCTGAATCTGTGAAGGCTTGTAGTTTGAAGTTGTTTTCTGCAAGATAGAAGATGCTTTGCCCTGGATTACACTTGATGTACCTAAGTAACCTGTGGACAACTGACAAATGGGCCTCTGTAGGCTTGCTCATGTATTGTGTTAGTGTTTGAATAGGATAGGAAAGATCTGGTCTTGTAATTGTAAGATATAAAAGTTTACCTACCAGCCTTCTGTAAAGAGTGGGATCCTTTAACAAATGAGATTCAGTATTTTGAGTGAAACTTTGTTTTGAATCCATTGGTGTGTCAACAGGTCTACTTCCCAGATAACCACATTCATGTAATAAGTCTAAAGCATATTTTCTTTGGCAAAGTTGGAGGCCTATTTCATTTTTGGCAACCTCAATTCCATGAATATACTTAAGAACTCCTAAGTCTTTAATA